>PVLA01013829.1:0-34357 GCA_004027455.1 Hydrochoerus hydrochaeris | reverse complement strand
CATGGAGATGCAAAGTAGGGAGGGGCAGGAGGAAGAGGAGCTTGGTGGGGAATTAGACAGGTCAGGGCCTGGGTGCAGGCTCCCTAGCACGGTCTGGGCAGTCAGCAATGTTAGAAGCTGATGGAGGAGATGGGGTGGGCGGGATGTGGATATGACGCAGTGGTCTGGATCCTGCCTGTCCTCCGAGGTTCCTGTGTTGGAGGCTTGGTCCTGTTGGGATGTGGTCCTATTGGGAAGTGGTAGAAGGTCTTTAGGTCACTGAGGGTTTGCCCTTGAAGGGAAATGTGGGACCTTGGTCTCAGTCCTCATTCTTTTGTGTTTCCTGCTGATAAAACAATGAGTTTTATTCCATCACATATTTATGCCAGTATGCATCATTTTGCTGCTGGCCCAAAGCAATGGGAGAGATTTACCATGGACTGGAATCTCCAAAATTTTTGAGTTAAAGCAATCCTTTTTCTTTCTTTAAAAGCTGATCATGCCATTATTTCATTATAAAGACAGAGGTGAGCACAGTGGGTAACCTGTCAGGGGTTCTCAGAGGAGCAGGAGAGCACATTGCTCCACCTGGCACTCAACACAGAGCTCTCAGGCTATTCTGAGCTCTCAGCTGGGCAAGGCCAGGGGCTGAGCTTAGCAAGCCTGTGTCCTGGGACTAACCTTTCAGATATCTGAAAGCGACTGTTTAGTCCTTGCTTAGCTTTCCCATCACCAGAATAAAACCATTCCAATTCCTTTAGTCTTCCTTCAAGGACCTTTAGGAACATAGGCTGATCTCATGTTTTCCCTCTTTCCACTTAAAATGCGAAGCTGCAGGCTAAAAACAACCTGAAACTCTCTCTTAAGTAACACATGTAATTATATATTGAATGTGTGCTGGGCATAGTTACATCATTTATTAAAGATACTTTAATTTTCCCATTTGACTTGTTACAGTGATTAAATGCCTGCTTTTCCTGAGAAAAGTGGTAAATTTAAAACTATTATTTTGCACTTCCCTTGTGACAGTACTTTTGTCATCCTATTCAGTGACCAAGTGCCTTCTTCAGTAGCCCCTAACGGGGACACCTCATGACCTCTACTGTGACATTCCAGACTCTGATTATATTTTGAAAGGAGACTGCTTTGGCAAAACGTAAAGTGATATTTTGAGAAGTGTAGCTTGCCATGAATATACTGGAGGCCTGGTAGCATCTTCTAGGAGGCCTGAGGGTTGAGTTTGCACAGGAAGGAGGGCTCTGCTATCATCTTGGAGAAGCTGTCGACCCAGAGAGAAAACTGAACCCGAGGAAGACGTTTACTCTTGGGACTTCGTAGCTGGAAAGCGTTGCTGCGCAGTGTGGCTTGAACATTTTAGGCCTCTGAATTCTAGTCCTACAGAGGCATGGAAAAGAATTGGGCATTTCAGGAAATTCTTCAGTTGTATCCAAGGAGATGTTCACTGACTCCTCCTGGGAATCTTTAATAATTGGCCCTGCGAGTTACAGTCTTTCTAGGCTGGAGGAAGATGCCCATGACTTGCTGGGCAGCTCTTCCTTCCCTGGATCTCACTGGTTCCTGGCTCCGTGTGCTCAGCAAGACCAGATTCCTTTGTCCCATGTCACTGGCATCCCCTGCCCTCCTTGCTACCTCTCTTTGCTGTTTGGGATGCCTCCGGACTCTAGACTCCCCTTTCCTTCCCTCTAGCCAGGCTTCCTTAACTGGAGTTTCTCATGTAAACCATGGTACTCAGAAATGTTTTTAAAAAGTTGTCCTGAGGATGACTAGCATTTTTCTCCAGGCATGCAGGGGAGAAGCTAATTCATTAGATAAAGTGGATCTTCTTAGGCTTAATCCTGCTGTGCAAATTTATTTGAGAAAAACCATTAGGCTTGAGAAATACTTTTCCATCCTGGGAAGTAGGGAAAATCAAGCTCCTTTGGTCCTATCTGCACCACTGATGACATTTGCCCCAGATGTTCTGATGTGGGAAAACCTCTGTAATCTACCAAGGACTTGGGGTTTTTTGAAACTTTAGCCAGAAAGGTACCCGGAGGAGTTCCTGTTATGCATATCTGTGCCCTGACACAGCATGCTCAGGACTCCACACAGGAGACTTGCTTGAATCAGGGAAGGGCAAAAGGCGGAAGTACTAAGAAAGAAAGTCAGAACTGTCACCCTATCACCTTAGATGGGAGGGATCTTCAGGTATTTCAAGTCTGATAAGTGAGTCCAAGAGCAGCAGGGCTTGCATTTTACTCCAAAAGATACCTGTGTCACAGTAAATAATGCTAACTACTGAAACACGTAGCTCTCAAACTCCAGGGAATGAACAGAATAGACATTTGTTTCCTGCCCGTATCACAGGCTAAGCAGAGGTGTGTCTGTGCTATCATTTCAGGAACCAGGCTCTCTTATCTTGGGCCTCCTCTTTGTTCCCATAATCTTTTCCATTCAACTAGCAGAAGAAGAAAGACCAGGGATTGTACATGGTGCTTTTCCTTGGGCCAGGCCTGGAAGAGTCACCCAATACCTGCTTTGCATTCCATTGGCCAGAACCCAGTTCTCTAGCTCCAGGTAATTGCAAGGAGGCTAGAAAATGTAGCTCAGCTGTATGGCCTAGAGGGGATGAGAACATGGCTGTTGGTGGTAACCAAAGTTTAGATGGTTGGGTCTAAGAGTTTTGCTCAAAATTCAATTCTAGCTACTCATGAGAGTTAGCATGGTCAATGGCAGGCAACTCGTGAAGTAATAGGCCCATTGTCACTGGAATGTTGGTTAGAAAACAAATTCCTGCCATTTCTCTTTTGGAGTTCTGTAATTACAGCTCCCAAATGGCATAGCAGTTCTTCCCATCCTTCTGCTTCCACTTTCCCTGTGGTACAAAATACTTGGTTTATATTACTGAGAAAAGAAGGGCTCATGCAGTGTTACCTCTTCTGGGAAATATGGTTTGCATTTTTTTCACTTCTCTGACAGTAAGCTGGATTACGGATGTTGAGGTGGCCTCCGCAGGCAAGCTCTGAGGATAGCCTTGTCGGGCGAGAGCGTGGTGTGGTACAGTGCTGTACTGGCCTTTGGGGGCCAGAAGATCTTGTCAACTCCTTTTGTACCAATGGAGCAAAAGTAAGGATGAACACAAGCACCATAATATTCTGGAAACCTAGTATTTTAAGATTGCAACCGTCTGTAACCCAATTCTTTTGTGTTGTATCTGAAGAGGAACAGAGGGTCAAGCCCTTTGTCCTTTGGTTGACTCAGTTTTATAAACCTAACCCTATTAGCAAAATGTCAAGGTTTCCCTATCCCATGGCTCTTATTAACTCGCCTTCTTTAGATCTGTGCACATCACGCCCTTGTTGGGATCATACAGATAAGGAGCTGTGGGAGGCAAGAGGTAGGATTTGATCTCGCTCTTGATAGTCCTGGACCTGGGGATGAGCCTTGGATTTTTCATACACGGACTGAGGAATGTGGATTGGATCAGTGGTTTTCAAACAATGTTTTATATCAGAGACCTGTATCTGTTAATCTCTTGCCCCTTATCAGCCATACTGGAGCATCAGAGTGAGTTATTTTAACATCAATTCCTTGCTGACTTTTGTTAAATAGTTCTGCATCTTAAAATGGTTTTAAAACCAGTGGAAGAGGCATCTTGGAAGTTGTTTCCTTCTTTAAATTTTCTGTCTCTTTTAAGTGTTCTTCATGAATTTCATTATTAAGGCTCTTCATATGAGGGCTATCTAACTGATGAAACAAGACACGAAGTTTTGAAACGTTATATAACAGACCAAAGTTTGCTATGGTCACAGTTGCATATGAAAATACTTTTGAAATTAAGTGGTAATATCAATGAAAGAAAGATTGTTTTATGGGGCTGGGGTGTGTCTTTCCCAAATTTATAAATTGGGAAAGACACTTCTAAGTACTCAAGAACCTGATGGTATTATGACATGGGGCTTTAAAAGAGGTGGTTATGTTAATGGGGGCCCCAAAGGTGGGCCCCAATCATATAACTGGTTTTCCTATGAGAAGAAGAATGTGGATTTAGACAACACAGAGGTCAGATTATGTGAAGATACAGGGAGAAAGCAAAGGAGAGAGGCCCTCAAAAAGAGCCAACCTTGTTAACATTTGATGATGTATGCCAGTCTTCAGAACTGTGAATAAATAATTATCTGTTGTTTAAACCCCGCACTCTGTGGTATTTTATTATGGCAGCTAGCAAGCTCTCACAGAGAGGTGATGTGCTTACATCAAATGGCAAGGGGTGCAGCAGGTGTGACCATGGATAAACAGAGAAGGTGGTCTCCAGTCAGCGGATTATGCCATGTGGGAATATTGGTTCAGTGCTACAGATGTTTGGAATTTTCAACTGAAAGTAGAATATTCTTTTAAATGTGAAATTTATCAACCTTTAAAGATTGAACATAGGCAAATGAATCATGTCTGTAGGCTGAACTTGACATCCAAACTCCAGTTGTTATCCCAGGATTGAGGAAAGCATTTAGAAGTGACTTCCCAAGGCAGAATGTGACTAGAGAGAAAACACTAAGCAACTGAATGCTGAAGCAGGGTCTAGGACAGCTGACTGACTCTCATGGCCTGTTCTTCTGTTTGACAGTGAGCTAGACAATTCCCATCACAGCGGAAGAGGGGCCTGAACTGGTCCCCTCCAGTACAGGCAGTTGGAGATTTTAAATCTGAGTGTCACACTCTGGAACATGGAATAACTGTGGTCAGGATAGTTACTCTCTACCTGGCTGTTTCTCACCCGTGCAAAGTGTCTGCTTTCCTAGTCACAAAGAAAGAGGCTGAATGTGGTAAAGGATGTAAGTACATAGAAATGGGTGGGATAGCCCCATGTCTTAGCAATAAAAAAGGTTTGCTCAAACTGGAGAGAAAAAGAAAACAGGAGAAATTGATCCAAATTAATATCATTACAAATATACATGAAGTTGTGCTTCTTTGCTTTTGTACTGGAATTGTGACTGCATGGCTTTCCTGGCTCTTTTGTCACCATTTCAAGGACAAGCTATGGTAGACACAGACTTATAATATTCATAATTTATTTATTTTTGGTACCTGGAATTGACCTTGTGCTTGTCAGGTAGGCATTGTGCCACTGAGCTATATCCCTGGCCCTGTCTACTATGACACAAAATAGCACTTTCTGGAACATTTTCCAGCCTGCAAAACTTTCTGTAAAAAATAATAGAACTTATGGGGAAACTAGGACTAAGCTGGGTCATTTGAATCCCATGCAACTCTGAAAAGCAGAACAAGACTGGCTTTATTTATTTATTTATTTATTGAATCAGGGCTCGAACTCACGACCTTGCATTTGTCAGGTAGGTGCTTATGCCTGCTAAGCTAAATCCTCTGCCCTCCCACGCAACTCTGATGAACTAACAATCACTGCTACCCGGAGAGATCATTCGGACCACCTTGGCAGTAGTGGAGTGGCTAGAAGCTGCCCTTCCTTTAAAGTGCACACAAGCAACAGAGATGAAAAGCTGGTAGCTCTTTAATTAGAGAGGTGCGGGCAGAGGCTGAGATAGAGTGATGGGAAGGGAGCTGCGCGTCTCTGGGGTGCAGGAAGCAGGGCAAGCTTTTGGAAACTGAGACCTGATGAGGGCGGGAGTACACCTTTCTGAGGAGGTAGCTGTGACCATAGGTGCTCATTTAAAACCTTCTCATAAAAATGTTCTTGCTGCTGATACCACAGCCAACTCTGAGCCTTTCCACTCCCATGGAAGGTTAGGGCTCTGTTCCTGCTTTTTCAGCTCCTCATCTTTTTCTTGTGATACTGGAGATTGAACCTAGGATTTTCACACAGGGCCACATCCCCAGTCACCTCCCTTTTAATTTTTCTCTTAAAATTTGAGACAGGGTCTTGTTAAGTCACTAAATTGCCCAGGTTGGACTTGAAATTATGACACCCCCCCCCAGCCTCCCAGAGTACTGAGATTATAGACTTGTGCTACCATGCCAAGTTCAGCTCCTCTTGGTTAGGAAAAATAATCTACAATATTATAAAAGCCAAGGAAAGCTTTCCATTACATTGACATCATTTCTCTGTAACCAATCCCCAGTGGGTTCATTTGCACTACATCCGCACAGGACAGTAAGACATAAATGGTCATATTTAACTCTCACACTGCCATGGGACATGGGAGCACTGTCTTTCACAGGAGCATTGCCTCTCACAAGAGCATGCAGCAGAATTTCCTGGAGGGCTTGTTAAAACAGATCCTTTTGTTCTATACCAGGCTTTCTGAATCAATAGGTCCAGGGTAGGGCCCAAAATTTACATTTCTAAGAGGTTCCCACAAGATACTGTACTTATATTGGTGGCCAGAGGACCAGATTTTGAGAACTACTGTAATAGAGGAAACTGATAATTGGCAAGATTTTGTGGCTTGTTCATGATTGCTGAGGAACGGACCAAACAAGCTTAAACAGTTTCTGAGGCTACCAGGCATGAGAAATTGACCTCTGATGATCTATAACTGTTAGGAATGTGCTGGGGTTGGTTTCAGTGGTTACTTGCACCTAGTTGGCAGACAGGCATGAAGCTCAGCCAGTTGGGGGCGGGGTTTGTGGTCAGCAGCAGCTGAACATTATCATGGGGTTGGGGGACATGGGGAACCTATGCCTCTACTGGGGGGCTGGCTTGTGTGGTCTTTTGTTTGTTTGTTTGTTTGTTTGTTTTGGTACCGGGGATTGAACTCACGATCTCGTGCTTACCAGGCAGGCACTTAAGCCACTGAGCTAAATCCCCAGCCCTGGTCTCTTGTTTTGTAAGACAGCTCTCTAAATTTGTGTCATTTGCTATTTAAGACCTTACGCCTGGAGTGTGTATGTTATAGTCCTACCTCCTGCTTTATAATCTCCCACCGAGGCAGCCAGTGGGCATACAGCCCCAGCCTTCCTACCCTGTCACCCTGACCTTGGCACCTCTGGTCTCTGCTGCTGTGGTCTGAATGTTGATGTCCCAGTCAGACTGCAGCCAAATCCATGTGCTGAAATCCTAAACCCCCGTTGTGATGGTGGTGTTAGGAGGTAGAAGCCTTTTCTAGGGCATGGTTGTTTTATAGGGAAATGAAACTCCTAATCCACTAGATGTCCAGTATGAGTTCGTGTTCTCCAAAATTGAAGAATGAATTTTAGGACCAACAGAGGTTAAGAGCAGAATATATTTATTAAGAGAAAGAAAGCTTCTGTCTGAGAGAGAGACAGAAGGGATTGCCAAAGGCTCTGTCTTTTTTAGGGATTTTTATAGAGAAAAATCATGAGGTGAGAGGGGTCCAAGATGGGGAAAACGCGGGAACTCATGAGACAGATGGGCATGAGGAGGGACAGAACTATAGTCAACCAATAAGATTAAGCATTTAGGTAAAACTGACCAAATCAAGGACAAATGGGGAAGTGAGCCATGTAGCAAGTGGGCATGCTTAAAGAGCGGTGACTCTCCCTGTAGGGGGTGGGATGGTGACTCCTGCTTCCTCAAGGTGATCTGTATCCACTTAGAGTATCAATCTCTGATGTTTATACAGGGTGTGGTTGCATTTGTTTTGCCTTTTGTCTTGGGATCTGGCCCACAGCTGAGGTGCCTGTCTCCCTCCACAGTTGCAAGATATCTCATCTTCCGCACTGGCCCCTTTGAGGGGGCCTAGCCCTGTCTTACTAACTCAGCTGCCTGTCTTGAGGATGGAGCCTTTATGAGTAGGATTAAGGCCCAAGGGAGATTTCCGCCCTTCCCCACACGTGAGGACACAGCTTGAAGGTGCCATCAATGAGATGGGAAGCAGTCCCCTCACCAGATCTTAAATTTGCTGGTGTCTTGATCTTAGGCTTGCGAGCCTTCAGACTGTGAGAAATAAATGTTCATTGTTTATAAACCACTCAACCTACAGGATTTTGTCTCAGTAGCCTGATGGACCCAGACATTCCCCAAATAGTTGCAATGACTCGTCAGACTTTCCTAAGAGATGCTGAGGTGGGCGTCTTCCTATGGTTTCTTCTTCCCCTGATTCGTGTGGCTGGCTTCAGGTATGGACCTAAGACAATGGTATGAAAGCTGTGGCCGAATAGAAAACGCAAATTTGACAGTTGCTTTCCATGAGCCCTCTCAAGAATCGAGTTTACCTGCTATGTTTTTCAGATTTAAACATTTATGGGACAAAGGAGATGCGATAAAAACACAGACAGGAGTGTTGCTCATTTTCATCAAGAAAATGATCAGAATAACCAGCACAGCTTTTGGTTTACATCATACATTTACTCTGCCTCTCTGAATCTGAGACCAGGGAACCATATCACACAGAAACCTCCCCATACTGTAAGATGAAGATTTTACTTCAAAGAACTTTGGTTTATTAATACACTAGAGTTATGAAATTGTAGACTAAATTAAGAATTAAAGATGGAAGAAACTCTCTGACCATTACTAAATATTTTTAAATATTTCAGATGCATCTTGAGGGTACGGCATGACACAGAGCCTCAGAGTCAGGCAGTGTGATTTCAGTCAAGTTTCTCACTGACCACGTGGAAATAGGAAAGTGACTACGTCTCTAAGATATTGTGAGGATGAAATGTCCACCAGTAAAGCAAATGTGTCTCAAATACTGCTGTGTGTCTCTTTGGGTTTCTTGTGGTATCACCATGGCCTCAAGAAGGTTCTTGCAGACTGTCTTGTGCTGAGCTTTGCGGCAGAAGATCCTGACACCACACAGCGGGTCCTTTCAAGGAGACAGAAGGTGACATCTGTCAGAAATTAGGTGGATGAAGACTGGTCAAAGCATCAGGAGGCTAACAAATTTCCCTTACTTTTTACTGACATTCATACAAATAATTAAAAAAACAAAATGAAGGTTGTAACACTGAAAAATGACTAAGCAGAAAATTCCAGAATTATGAAGGCCCTGACAGTAATTCCAAGGCAGATGGAGCAGAATAAGAATAACCAGGAAGACGTGGCTGACGTCCTGCTTTCTCTTATCCCTCCCGGCTTCTGAGACCCAAGGCCTCAGTCCTGCGAGGGAGCACAGAGCTTCTTTTCCCACTGCTTCTCCTCATCCCCGCTCATCTGTCATCTTGATAGCTTTAGGCCAAGACCACAAATCTCAGAAAAGAAGTGACCAAGAAGTAGTGGGGTGCAGGTGATCATTGGGGCCCTGTGAGCGAGACAAACTCTGAGGTGACCACGAGGGGACAGGTGGGCATGGAGCATGGAGCAGGCCATAGACGTTCCTTCAGTTCTGTTCCAGGGGACCCTGATGACAGCATCCCCCCTGGGTTGGGAGAGGTAAGTGGCCATGCTGTGAGTGGACCTAGGAGGGTGGCGTGTGCAGGGAGGGAGCTGAGGGCCTCTGGATGCTGAGGGCAGCACTAACAGAGGAAGCAGCTGCTCCATAGCTGCCGGAAATAGAATTCCACCACCAACTCCGGAGGAGGGACCGGCTGAGCCATTCCCAGACCTCGGCCCACAGAAGCCGCAAGAAAATAAAGGTGTGTTGTTTGAAGTTGCTAAGTTTGTGCTAATTTGTTACATTAAAAAATAAAATACACACAGCATCTGTGGTGGTGTATTGAGTAGAAAATAAACAAGAGAACCAGAAATAGGGAATCCTGGGGGGAAGATGAAATTAGTTCTCAAAACCAAAAACCCCCTAGTGAGGTCAGAGGAAGGCACCACGTTCAGAAGATGGAAGGAAAGTCTGTGGGAGAACTTCTCCCTGAGAGCACAGATAAGCAAACCTGTCTTGCAACTGTAAATCCGATAAGGAGATTCCAGCATCTGCTTGTGACCAACAAGGGCAGGGGGAGGGACAAAACAAAGCAAGCCAGCATTTCACAGCTTACCGACAAATGCCTGGGGCCAATGTGGAGAAACTTACAGTCTATTGACAGACTAAAAGGAAGGCTTTCTATGGAAAATATTAGATTCCTTCTCTATAGGTTAGCACACAAGCTTAATATAATTCCAGCAAAAATCTTAATGGAGATTTATATTGAATTAAAAAAAGTAACTCTAAGTCGGGCATGGTGGTACACTCCTGTAAACCCAGCACTTGGGAGGCTGAGGCAGGAGAATTGTTGCAAGTCTGAGGCCAGCCTGGGCTATAAAGTGAGCCCAAGGCCATCCTGAATCAGATAGTGAGTAACTCTGAATAAAAAAAGTAACTCTGAATAATGGAGAATGATTTAAGACTAACTAATGTATTTTTGAAAAAAACAGTGATGAGGGAGCTTCTGCCTTGGAAAATAAAACACATCTTAAAACTGTAATGATTATAACTGTGTGGCATTAGCTCAGGAATATACAGGCAGACAAATGGAATAGAACAATGCAAGTCCAGAATGTGTGCAAGTTTCTGTACATATATACCCTTGTGGATTTTCTTTTTTTTGGTAGATGATGATTTTATTTCTAGTTGGTAGGAAGGTTTATAAATGGTGCTAGGGCAAGGGACCAACTGACTGGGATGAACCATTTATAGGACTGCCTCATATATGCCACAATGCACATTTTATATTATGGCACAGTATATTTATAATATTTAATTATAACAGATGACATTATAGATGTTAAATAAATTATGAATTAATAAATTCTGGTGACCGTAGATAGAAAATGCACTTCAATATGTTAAGTTTCCATTGCTATCAGAAAATACTTGAAAGGAATCACCTTGAGGAGGAAGTTACTTTTGCTGATAGTGTCAGAAGTTTCAGTCCATGGTCATTTGCCCCCCACGCCCACTGCTTTGGGCTTGTGATGAGGCAGAACATCATGGCAGAGACTACACCGTGGCATGAAGCTGCTGTCTTCCTAGTGACTAGAAAGCAGAGAGAGAAAGAGCGGCTGATGGGCCTGCTCCTGGTGACCTCACTTCCCCTCACTAAGCTGCACCTTCTACGGGTTGGGTCATCTCCCAATAGGGGCTCATGGCCACGCCTTTACCAAATGACTTTTGCGGGCACTTAAGATCCAAGCTGTGACACCAGGTAAGATCCCAGAGCACAGACTCACACAGGGCAAGACTGTTACACTTGACCACACACACAATGCAGCAAACTTCTCTGGAGTATAAAATTCCACACAAAAATAGTCGAAAGACAGGCAAATGCAGAAAAAAATGCACTATAGATGCCAGGTATTGTAAATGTTTGAGATTTTACAAATGAATTAGTGAAAGATAAGCAGATAATTGAAAAAAATGTAGCCCAGGCTACAGAGGCAGCCACAAAATCCATCACCCTAGGCTTTGTTTCACTCCATCTTTTTTTTTAATTCTAGAAATTGCAGTTTCTGAGGCTTCCAGGGACAGCAGTGATGAGGACTCTGCCCTGGCGGCCGGCTTTGTGGTATTTTTGGAGCTGTACAGTACTAATCATCTTTCTGCCAAAGTTCATTTTCTTCCATATTCCCTAGAAATTTCCAGTAAGTGATTACACCTTTATTACACCAAGATGTACCACTAAGTAGAGACTTTTAATACACCTTCAATCTTTTATCCCAAAGAATGCATCAGTACTAAAGCTTATTTTATTAAAAGAATTATATGGCAATTGGATATGACTTATCTTTGTATAATTATGAAATTACCTCATGCTTTGTATAAAAAGATTTGTGCTGTTTGGAAATATATAAAGAATATAGCAAAAATACCCTCATGTGACTGTCCATAGATAACTTCTGTGCTTCTGTGAGAGTGTGTACACATATTAATGCACACACACTCATGTGAACACATTAATTTATATTGTTACAGAAATGAGATCATACTCTTTGCCCAGGTCAGCTGTATATCATGAATATCTTTCCATGTTAATAAATGTGAATCTACCTTATGATTTGAAATGGATGCATCTTATTTTTTAAAATGCCTATTTCATAACTGACTTAACCAGCCTCCTTCTGATAAAATTTCAAATTCTTAAAAAATCATTATGCAGAGCTCTGTAATTGATTCCTTATGCATATGTTTGGCCATGTCTCCGGTTGTTTCCTAAGAATAGGTTCTTAGAACACAGAAGATTAGTCAGCTGTCCTAAGGGAAGAAAGAGGCAGGCAAGACAAGCTGATGCAACAACAAGCTGTAACATTTGGCACAAAGAAGAGATACTGAGTTTATCAGTCACTATCACTTGAATCTGTGCCCCGGATGGAAAAGCACCTCCTTGGGAGAGAGAAGGGTCTGAGAAGATGTAAGCAGCTCTGTTTCCAGACCTTTCTGAAAGTGGGGATGCAAAAGAAAGGAGGCTGCAGTTCCTTTTCGCTCCAGGCCATTGTACAGGCTGTGACAATCTAGGGCAGCGCAGTCCCAGGGGGCTGGCCCTTGTGTCTGTGCACACACATGAAGTCCATGGGGACTCCCAGAAATACTCAGCAGGGGAATCTCAGGGGCTGGGTGAGACATGTGCCCAGGACATTGGAGTCATTACTCCTGCATGATTCTATCAATACCAGGTGGCACGTGAGATCTGGAGACATTTGGGTGATGTTATGATTACATATGGGCATAAATGAGTCCTGTGTGCCTACTGCCTCAAAAATACTAATTATGCACTCTGGTTTTAATCACACACCTAAGACTTACGCTTGCTGTTGTTTTGCAGTCAAAGGATTGTGCTGCAGGGTCATCTGATAGTCTCGGGATAGCAGTTTCCTTCTCATTGCTGGGTGCTCATAGCCACAGTGATGCTCTCGGATTCTCCTGAGAGCCATTGGCCAACTCAGTCATATATGACCTAAGTTCTTGCACCCCTTATTTAAAATTGGCTATGCAACTGTGTTTCTAAGCAAAGCTTTTTTGTGATTGATAATTATATAGAGATTATGCCTTTTAACTTATTCCCTCTTCTTAGTACCTTGCTTTCCCACAAGAATATTACACAGGGGACTAAACAATAATGAGAGAAGCAAGAATTCAAAGCAGAGGAGTGTGGTACGTGCCTCATTGTCACCTACACTCCTGCGTCTTCCTGCTTGGTTTTCTTCCATTTACTTTAAATAAATTCAGCTTTGACCCACTCTTTCTAAATCTCTGATATTAGTCAAGATCGGCAAGAAGGGGTTTGTGACACTCACTTCAAAATCATCTGTCTCTTCCTCACCAGCATGGGACATGTGTGAGTCTGAACCATTTTACCCGAAAGCATGACGACAAGTTGTATCCATTTACCTGCAAGGGCCTGGTGACTATCCTTCTTTAGAGCTGCGTAGCTGTCCATTGTATAAAAGTGTCATATCTTTCTTGTCCATTCTGCAGTTGATGGGCAAACTACCCTGCTTTTTTCTGGTTCCCTGTGCATGGAGCATTGTTTTTTCTCCTTTGACTTGCAGTTCATGAATTTCCTTTTGAGTTACTGTGTTTCTTGTACAATACTGCATGGATCTTGTTTCTTGATCCACTCTGTCTGTGTTTGTTTTTATTGGTGAATCGAGGCCATTTACATTAATGATTATGACCAACATAAGCACTGTTTCATCTCTTCTATGTTTTTTCCTGACATTGGCTCCTTACTTTTCCCCTTCATTCAATTGTCTACCCTGCTTGGTGACACAACTCTGCTGCTGTTCCTGGAACGGTGGTCATTTTTAGCTATCTCTAGAATATTCTTCAGTACTCTTTGTAGGGTTGGTTTGGTGCTCATGAATTCCTTCAGTTATTCTTTGTCATGGAAGTATCCTATTTCTCCATTAATTTTGAAAGATAGTTTTGCAGGGTACATCAATTGGGTTTGGAAGTTGTTTTCTTTCAGAACTTGAAATACTTTACTCCAAGCTCTTCTTGAGTTGATAGTTGTGTTGAGAAGTCTGTTGTGATTCTGTTGGGTTTTCCTTTATAGGTGATCTGTCTCTTTCTTGTAACAGTGTTTAATAGTCTTCTTGTGATAGATTTCTGGGATCCTGATTATTATATGTCTGGGTGTAGATTTACTTTGGTTATGGCTGGTTGGATTTCTATATACCTCACTTATCTGTATGTCACATCCTTTTAACATGCTTGAGAAGTTCTCTGCCATTATTTCTGTAAATAGTATGTTTATGTCACTGTGTTGAATCCTTTTTTGCTGTGTCTTATTAATCTTAAATTATTTTTCTTTGTGTTGTCTTGCAGCCATTGACTTATTATTTCCTGGTTCTTTGTTATTTTAAAGACATCTTTCCTTTTTCAATCACTAGCTGCCATCTCGTCTTTAAACTCTGAAGGTCTATCTTCAGTTTCTTTCAAATGGCTTTCAATGGAGTTTTTAATTTCCTGGATATTTCTTTGAGTCTGTTTCATGCATTCCAGTTCTTCTCTATATTGTACATTCAATGTTTCCTTCATTCTCTTATGCTCCTCTTTTTTTAAAAAAATCTGTCTTCTTTAGATATGCTTAGCAACCCTTTTATTATGTCTATCATTTCTTCTTTTACCTGAGATATTATTTCTGATCTGATTGCTTTTACAGCTTCATGAGGTAGTATCTTTACTTCAGTTGCGATCATTCTAGAAGTTTCAGGTGTGAGTCTTATTCCATGTCCAAGTCTCCTGGACATGTTTGGACTGGAGGCCAGAGATTGCCTTTAGCTCTTTTGTCTTGACATTTTCCTGGGTTCCTCTGGATGAGTGGATTGTAGGGTCCCAGGCACTTTCCACATTGGCTACCCAACCACAATGTAGGAGAGATAGGCCAGGCACCTGGGTTTCCCTTAACCCAGGTTCCTGGGGAGGTGGTGGGGTATGGGGTGGGCCTCTTCAGAGACTTAATTTCTCCAAGGCATGGCTGGTTGGTTCTTCTGGCTCGTGCTGGCTACAGGTCCCAAAGGTGATGATGGCCAGCAGATTTGGAGGGGTGGGGCTGGCTGCTTCTCTCAGTCCATGCAGGCTACTTGCCAGTAGTACAGATTTATTAGAAGTAGGAAGAAGCAAACTGAGTTTGGTGCTGCATGCCTGTAATCCCAACACTCAAGAGGCTGAGGCAGGAGGACTGGTGCAAGTTAGAGGCTAATCTGGGCTACATAGTGAGTCCAAGTCCAGCCTGACCTAGATAGCAAGAACTTGTCTCAAAAAAAGAAAAAAAGAAAGAAAGAAAGTAGGCCTTGCAGAGTGAGTTTGGGGCAAATAAATGTAGGAAAAGAATTGCAACCTATAGTGTGAGGGTAGGCCACCATGCAAGAGGGACACAGTGGCAAAAACTCAGTGTTAACAATCCTTTTTTGTATTACCCTATCCTCAGGCTGTCAGGTCTGGGTCAATCTATGGAAACCCTGCTTGAGTTTTCACAAGAAGCCTGCATGCAGGGCTTTGGGAACTGTTCTGTGCATCTGTCCTAGGAGTTTGTAATTAACAGGTCATACCTACTTTCCCATCCAGCTTTGCAAGCCCTAATCTCCTGTCTCACTAGGACATAAATGGCCACCCACAGTTTCTCTCAGCCCACACAAATGGATGGAATTCATACGCAGATATTGACACCAAGAGGACCAAGTCCAGTTTCATTTCCACTGGGAAGGAAATGAGAGGTGGGCAGGGGAAGGACGGATGGAACAAGCCTGGATGTGTCTGTTGTCTCACTATATTCCCTCCACCACTCTTCCTTGCTATAAAAGACTCTAACACATTTACACAGCAAATCCCCAACTATGAACAGTCAACTTATAAACTTTCACAGGAGTACTGTGTAAGGCTCACTTTGTCAGATTGTGAATGAATCCAATTTGTGAACATGCTCTGGGAGTGGAACTTGTTTGTGAATTGGGGACTTACTGCATCTAATGAGGTTGTGATTTGGGTTGTGAGTGCCTTCATTTCCTTGGACCTAGCTTTGAATAAGGCCTATTTCCATTTGATGTATATATAAAAGCCCAGTTTACTCAGGAGCCATTGTATCCAGCCCACTTCTCACTCAGAAGATAGAAATTATGATTCGAGGAACAGACACACGATCCTGTTCTAGTGAGTGAGATATAGGAGGTAGACTACTGAGATTAGCTTAATTTCCTACATGGGAAAAACAAATTACCTGCCAGAAGCATTTTTCTTCTACCCTTTCTCCCTCCCTCTAGGGGGGAGGTCATATTTAGAGGTTCAGGGGCTGCAGGATGCTAAGCGCAAGGGTGCTGATGTTAAGGGGAGGGCCTGACTTGCTGAGGGCATTGGGAGAAATGCCAGCACTTACTTCCATAATTACTGCTAAGCGACAAAAACATTTCCAAATTTCAGAGGCACTCTTGGTTGGGTTTTATGTTACTTGCCATCAAAAAGATTCCTAAGTGATTCTTGGAATAAAGAAAACAACAATAATATGATCATCTAGGAGCATGAACTTTGGAGATGGGTGGCCTGTGTTAAACGTCAGCTCTTCTACTGACTACTTTTGTAACTGACTGGGTTAGCTTTCTGCCCCTTGGTTTCTGTCTGTATATGATGGGGACATCAATAATATCTACTTCATTGGTTATGCATTGTACTCCAGAGAACACCCCAAAATATCAAGTCCACTTCTTTGTGAGGTCATCGTAATATACAGATATTGTTTTAAGTTACTTTCTCATTGTAGAACATAATACCTGACACAACTTCAGGGTTTCTTCCTTTCTTGGTTTATTTTAGCTCAGAGCTTGTAGAGGTTTCGGTCCATGCTCAGATGGTTCCAAAGCAAGAGGACATGACAGAGGTGCATAGCAGGGAAGAAGCAGTTCATAGTATGGCAGTTAGGAGGCAGAGAGGGGTCATAGATGAGGAGGGGTATATATGCTCCCTTCCAGGTTACCCCCACAGTACCCCACCTCTTCACACCACCTTCATCTCCTAACATTACACCCAACTATACACCCACCAGTGAGCTAACCCAATGATGAGTATCACACATCCACGCCCCAGTCACCTCTCAAATCCCCACCTATGGGTGCATGGGGCTTTCAGGGGACATGTATATATACACCATAATGGGTGTCCAGAGCTGTAAATTGTGCCTAGATTGTTTTTTAATAAAAGAATGTAAAGTATCTCTAGATATATCAACTTAAGTAAACTTGTATTAAAACTGCCTTATAAAAATTTTTTAGCCTTCTCATATTTATTCTTGCCATACATAAAATTGTTAGTCTCTGAGATAGTGTAGAATAAATGCTTATAATTCTTTTTTACTTGCATAAAACAGGAGAGTAAAGTTGTTCCACGTGTGTCTTAGGGTTCCTTGGGTGTAAAGAAAGGACCCACCTTCTTCATAACCAGAGCTCTGAACAAATTTGTCATGTAACCATCTTCTTATCCCTTCTTAAGTTTCTATTTTATTCCAGAAATGTTTGTAACTGATGGAGTTTCCATTTTTGTCTCTTGGATTTTTCTCACTGTATCTTTTTAAGAAAATCACCAAACAGTAGTTTATGACAGTGAGGCAGCAGAGACACCTGTCTCTGTTCTCCTGCTGTTTTTAGTCTTGAACATCAAGGTGGGAGGTCGCCTGATGTTGTGCGGTTACAGGAGGGTTTGCATTTGATCTGGAAGCTCAGAGGGCTTCCTTTGCCACTGCCGATGAGCAGGGGAGGACTGGAAGACAACAAGGCAAAGGTCTTTTTACATTTATTGTTCATTAGTATCCTTGGAGTTATTTGTGTTGCGCAGTCCAGACATCTGACTTCAAGGGAGTTGTGCTTATCTGCCAAGTAAGCCTATGGTAATGGGAGTGTCAAATTAAGAGCTAAAGCCAATCTTCTATTTGGGAATGTCTGAGTCAAACAGATAAGCAGGTCTGATTTGGATCCAGTTGGGAACATGGAAGCAAACACTAGGCTGCTGGTCACAGCTTGGATGTCATTTGCTTAGGAGTTTATTATGCCCCCATTTGATACATGGTATTGGATTAAAAAGTCAGAGTATAGAAGCTCTGATTGGAGAGTTCAATGTTATACTTTTCCTGAAGGTAACCAAACATTCAGAGAAACATTAGTTCACTTTAGACTGATGACTCCTTTCTGTTTTTCCATCCATAGTTCTCTGATGAGGACTTAGGCAACAGTGCTCTAATAGGCCAGCTTTATGTATCCTGTCTTCTAGCAAGAGGAGTCAGGGACAAGTTTAAATATAGCAAAATCACATGACTTTGAAATTCAGCATCCTGAAACCAGACAGCATGGATAGAATCATAAACTAATACAGTGCTCACTTCTCCAGTGGACTCAAACATTAGTATCAGGATCACTTGGAGGGCTTGCAGAAACACAGATTGCTGGACCCTGTGTCTAGAAATGATAATTTTCTATGTCTGGGGTCCATTCAAGAATTAAGAACTTAATTGAATTGGGCCCAAGCAAGAATTTGCATTGTTAACAAGCTGCCGTGTAACATTGATGCTGCAGGTCTGGGCACCACATTACAAGGGCGGCTGATCAGACTATTACTGTGCTTTAACAAGTGGAATGTGAGAAAGTGGAGGATCCTTTAAGGTAACGGGGGGGAAATGGAAGAGACAAGGCTCAATTTACTTCTTCTGCGTTTAGGTTCATTGTTCTTTCCATTCTGCCATTCGTGACATAAGTTAACCTAATCCGCAATAATACATCTTTGCTTGGAAACAACAAGGCATTAGCATTAGGACTTTAAATCTTTGGCTGCTCACTTAGTGGCCATTGACTTTGAAAGTCATGTAAGCTCTTTAATAATATGCCAAAAATCTGACCTCTTAGGATAGTTGTAAGACTGATACATAAAATTGTAGATACATAGTATGTATCAAATATGTATAAAGTTATTAAAATAATGCCTTAGAACCTGATATTATTTATAATTACTTTGAAAGTATTTTATATTTCCAAAGTTTCATCCTATTGATCAACTCATTGATAGAAGGGTAGTAAAGGCAATTAAGAGAAAAATGTCAGAATATGACCAATTCTAAAGCAAATAATCCAAAATGTTTGACTTCTAGAGAGGGTGAAGTCTTCTAACTTGTATTCTTCTGTCCTCTCTTCTTATACAAGGAAAAGAAAAGTCACAGGGGAATTAGGTGACTTGTCCAAGTTTTATAGCTAATTAGCCACGCTGCCAGTTCCAGAACTCGGCTTAATTCAACACTTCCTATTCTCGTCAGCGTTTTTCAGTGTTGCTGTATCAGAATTGGTTACTATTTCCCACTGCTAGGAAGCAGTACATTTGACAGCATCCCACTACGCCTTATCTTTCTCTATTTACTTGGGATTCCTTGTCGCTGCTATTCCTGCTTGAGGAAAGATGAGATGACTCCATTTGTGCTAAGTTTCATAGATACTCAGCACTCATTTAAAGTATCTAAATTCCAATTTGGACAGCAAAAGGTTAATAGTGCATGGAAAAAAATTCCAGCAGCCCACAAATCTAAGCATAATTATGTATGAACATGAGGCTTTTATTGCTGTCAAAATTAATCACTTTTCAACTTCCAGCTGTTAAAACCCTTCTGGCAGCTCTCCAAGCAATTCCCTTACAGTTACTTTTCCTTCAATTAAATTCTATGCAGTTTCATAGGCTCCTGTTACATCGGAGCAATTTTAAAATGGACTTCTTGGATTTTCTTTATTTCTTTTTGACTTTGCTTAAAACTAGAAAATAACACAATATGAATTTTGCCCCATTTACTCTTTCAGTTTAACTCTTAGTCAAAAAGTCTAAAAAAACAGGCAGAGTGAGGTTAGAGCATTAATGTTTAAAGCAAATCATTTAGGTGTGTGGAGTGTCTCCAACCATCGTTATGATCCATTTCTCTATGCCATCTCTGAGGTGCATCGATATCTTTGTGTTCAACATCTCTACCTCCTTTCTGCTTTAGCTAGATATATAGGTTTGTCATAGTGAGAATAGTCTTGGATGTGGAAACCATGTAAAGTTTCTGCCCAGTTGTGGGAAATTCTTGTAGTGGACTATCTCACCCATTATGGCTTGTGTCTAGATACCTCCCCACAACCAAATCTCATGTGGTCATAGGCAGGGCTTATTCAGAGGTTGCTGGATTAAGGGTGTGTGTTACTAAATCAATTTGGCACCTGTCCCAAGCTTGGTAACGTAGATAGAATGTAAAAGAAACAGAAAGAAGCTGCTAAGGTTGCTTGTGACTTGATGGTTTGCTTTTGCTGTTTTCTGCCAGCCATGAACAGTTTCTCCTCTGAGATGCCCCTCTGCCATGCCACCTTGCCTTGGAACCAGCCAACTAGGGACTGAAACCTCTAAAAACTGTGAGCTAAACAAATCTTTCCTTCTTTAACTTGACTGTATCTTTGGGTGTTGGGTATTTTGTCTCAACAATGAGAAAAGTAAACCAAGACACAACCTCAATCCCAGTTCTGTGTATGGCTGCTCAGAGGCTGGCTGAGGTTTTTTTGTTTTGTTTTTTTCAGAGAATAAAACAAAAGAGAGCAGAACAAAGTAGGTCAGAACAGAACAATGTAAGCAACACAGCATTTCATAACAAGACAACGATATTAACAGTAGCAACCATAATGTTTCTTTCTTTGAAATAGTTGAGCATAATTTCACATACAATAATATCAAACATAACAAAATAGTATAAAACCATTCAAGATAATGAAAGTATTACAGGGCATTCTGAACCAAGTAACAGAAAATGAAGAATGGCTACTATAATATCTCATTTTCCTTAAAAAATTTGTTTACGATCCCCGGTACAAAAAAAATTTGTTTATACCATCACACATAATAAAATTGAATAAGATACAGTAGGATAGAACCAATGGTAATGGAACAAAAGCATGGTAGGACTTCAAAGCAAGATGATAGTAAATCAGCAATGGCTGCCATAATGTCTTGTTTTCCTCAAAATAGCTGTTAATACCATCACACATAATAAAATCAAACAAAACAGAATAAAACCATTCCAGCTAATGAAAGAAAACATTATAAGGTTTCAAAGCAATGTAATAGGGAATCATGATTACCATAAAATCTTATGTACTCTTACCATTTCTTATACTAGGGAGGCTATATGGTATTTATACGTGTAAGTTTGATTTATTTTGCTTATGAGTATGGTCTCAAGTTTCATCTGTCTATTTCTAATATCTAAATGTGATCATTTTTTATAGCTGAGTAGTACTCCATTGTATAAAAGTACCACAACTTTTTTATCCATTCCTCATTTGGGCACTTAGGTTGTTTCCAAGATCTGGCTATTACAAATTGTGCTGCTATAAACATGGGTGCACATATATCACTGTGGTATGATGTTTTCAGTTCTTCTGGGAATATGCCCAGAAGTGGAATAGCTGGGTCAAATGGGACTTCCAATCCCAGATTTTTGAGGAATCTCCAGACTGACCTCCACAGTGGCTGCACCAGTCTACACTCCCACCAACAGTGCAGAAGAGTTCCTTTTTCCCCACAGCCTCTCCAGCATTTGTTGTTGGTAGTTTTGTTGATCTTGGCCATTCTTTCTGGAGTGAGATGGCATCTCAGTGTGGTTTTAATTTGCATTTCTCTAATGACCAATGATGAGGAACATTTTTTCATGTATTTATTTGCCATTCATATTTCTTCATCTGAGAACTGTGTATTCATCTCGGATGCCCATTTTTGGATTGGGTGTTTGAATTTTGGGGGTCTGATTTTTTAAAATTCTTTCTAGATTCTAGACAAAAGTCCTTTGTCTGAGGGATTGTTTACTAAGATTTTTTCCCAGTTTGTGGGTTTCCTTTTCACTCTGCTGGAGATTTCTTTCTTTTTCTTTTTTTTTAAATTTTATTTAAAGTGAAAAAAAAAAGCAAAACAGAAAAAAGGGTAGAAGCAATACAGAATTTCAGAAAAAAAAAGAAGTAAGAAATCACTAGTTGATAAATTACATATTGTCTTCTTAGACCTAGTTGTTAAAGTTACAAAAATAAAGAATACAAAGTGTACATTCAAACAGTGAGACTGCAAAGAAGTTCAATGATCCAGTAACAACTTAGCAACATGGTTATCAATCCTACACACTCAAACATACATGCAGCCAAATCCTCTAGAGCACTTTCTTTTCTTCTTTTTACTTTTTAAATCCATTCTCTGCTTAGTTATATCCTGTTTCAGGTTGCTCAGTACCTTACTGACTTATTTTGTTGTTGTTATATACTTTTAATCATCTTATATATTTCTGTTGCCTTGTTTTTGAGTTTCTCCTCATCCATGATCCATGGATCAGCTTTGGTGGAGTTGGGAGATTTTTGGAGGTATTTTGTTACTTTCTAATCTAGTTTTCAAAAAAATTTTTTGAAGGTAGCAAAATACAGCAGAACAAGACAGAACAAACCCATGCCACCGCACTGCAATAAAACTATCACAGAACAGCAGAACAGGTCACAGGGACACAAGCAGTGGGCTCAAAAGTACAGCCCATTTTGTTCACTTTAGCTGTTCTTTGAATGAAGTAGAGGAAAATGGAAGGAAATATATAACTTTTAAAAATAGAATATTGAATAAAGCAGTACTATTAATTGGAGATTTCTTTCAACATGCAGAAACTATTAAGATGTGATCCCAGTTATTGATTCTGTGAAGTATTTCCCATGCGGTTTGGTTCTTGTTCATGAATTCTCTACCTACCCATATGTCTTCAAGATTTCTAACTACTTTGTGTAGTTAGAAACAGATTTAGTGTTTCTGTTTTAATATTTAGATCTTTGATCCATTTAGGTTTTAGTTTAGTACATGGTGATAGGCATGAGTCTAGTTTTAGATTTTGGCATACGGATAGCCAGTTTTTCCAGCACCATTTATTAAAGAGATTATCATTCTTCCAGTGAACGTGTTTGGCCCCTTTATCAAAGATAAGGTGGTTGAATGTGTTTGTGTTGAATGTGTGGTTGTATCTTCTAGTCTATTCCATTGATCTTCAGATCTGTTTTTATTCCAATACCATGTTGATTTTATTACAGTAGCTTTGTAGTATAACTTCAAATCAGGGATTGTGATGCCTCCTGCCTTGGCTACCTAGAATTGCCTTTGCTATTTTAGGTCTCTTCTGGTTCCAGATGAATTTTAGGAGTGATTTCTCTAGCTCTATGAGGTATGCTAGAGGTATTTTCATTGGGATTGCATTGAATCTGTATAACAGTTTTGGGAGAATGGCCATTTTCACAATATTTATTCTTCCTATCTATGAACAAGGGATGTCTTTCCATTTTCTGAGGTCCTCTTCAATTTCTTTTTCAGGGTATTATAATTTTCCCCATATAGCTCTTTTACTTCTTTCATTAGGCTGGCTGAGTTTTGAAGGTCCTGTCTGACTAGCTTGCTCTTGTGCTGTGTATGAATCCTCAGTGAGATTCATAAGTGGTTGCAACATGTTATTCATTTTGGCCTGCGAAGGGAAGTGACCCCACATCTCGGCACCGGTGTGGCAAGGCCAAACGCTTGCATATGGGTAGCGCAGTAGATGTATTATCTTTCCACTCTTCATCCCTAGGATTCTAAAGAATATTCTTACATCCGTTCTCAGTGCTCTGTAATGAATGGGATGAGTGAAAGCTAAAGCCTGGCCTCATCTCAACCACTAGCAGCCAGTTTCACTCCCCAGGTTTGTCTCCCAATTCCAGTGTCACCCACTGTGTAGAATTTGGGGTGGAAAGCCCCTTAGCCATTCCTGTCGATCTCCACTCCCTCTTCCTCCTCAAACCTGCTTTGTGCCATCGCGTAACGTGTTATAATGCTGTAGCCAACAGAGTTGTTCTCTCTTTGTCATTTCGGCTATTGTCCTCCACTCTAGTACAAAATTGCTGTATTTTCAAATACTGATTTCTTCCTGAGTCTTTCCACCTGATAGTGGCATCTGGCCGAGGCAGATGTGAAACTGGGATCTGAAGATGTCTCTGTGGCAGGGAAGAGAAAGTATAGAGGTCTTGTGTATAAAAAATGCAAGAATCCAGCAAGCACCTGCATCCCATGTGATTCTGAAAACGTAACCTTGTGCCATCTTATGTGGTTGGTAGGAGAGATTGTACTGGCAAGAGAATCTTCATGCCACTACTATCCAGACTCAGACGTGGCTTGTCATTGAAAATCTGGGCTTTGAAGACCTGAGCCAATCATAATTTAAGATATTGAGCAAAATTCCTTGTGCAAGTGGAAGCCTCACTGGTCAGTGGGCTGGAGAGTGATTTATGTGAGCTGACTGTAGCCCAATTCCTGTGGCTGGTTTCTGGTCACCTTGGTTACCAATAGCTTCTGCTCAGGTTTATGGTAGCATACGGCCCAAGGAAACGGCTCAAGGCTTGAGGGCCCTGCAGGAAGGGATGGATTCACAAAGAAGCCATCAGATTTTCTACCTCTGCCACAATTCTCACTGCAGGGAAACATCTGTATCATTCTCTCCCTCTTTTGTAATTGGTTGGTTAGTTTCTCAAGTGACTGATTGATTACTAAGTCAAGGTAATTTGTACAAAATTTTCTGGCCCCTGAAATGATGGCTTGGGTAGATGTAGTCAAGATTAAAACCTGCTCTGACTTGGGCAGCTAAAGGTCAAGATTCTTCTTTAGGAAAGCCACAAAGACGTCTGAGAAATGGGATGGGGGTCAAATTGAGAGGACCAAGCCCAGGAAGGGCTGCTGGAGAAGTTTAGTCCTTGTGCTTTGCATTACGCTTCCTGTCTGCAGGGCATTCCTTAGACCTTGCCAAGTGGGTGATTTTTGTTAACTGGCTTATAGAATGTTGCATGAACATTATTTTTTTCATAAATAACTATGTATCTTTTATACTTGTTTTGCTACTTTGCTACTCTGTGGGTGGTTTGGCCAGATTTGGTGTCTTAAGACCTTTACATTCTGATTCTAACTCCAAACATTTCACCAAATTCTATCCAGTGTAAATTAAAAACAAATATATATGCAATCAACACTTTGGAGAGAAGAAATTTTGTTTGGAGTTAGAGCCACTTTGCAGTTGGCAAAATATAGTTACACTAATTTGTATTGCTCTTATTCCATCTGCTTTCTGGTTTAAAATGGCCTGGATTGTTTCAGATTCTATATGTAATATTTTCCATTTACAAAATTTTCCTGCATAACCCATTTTATTTTTCTGAGGACTTTTGAAAAGCGATTATTAGTTAGTTTCAAATTCCCAGAGTCCAGTTTGAGGTGATATGCTTCCTAATCTTATAAATGAATGATAAAGCCTACAGGGAGAATCCAGGGAAATTTCTAGAGCTCAATGTCCTGTGGAAATTCTGCCAAAGAATGGATAACTTAGAGCAGCTGGGCTTGCATGGTGGAATCCACATATTCTCCAGCAAATTCTTTCTGAGGCTACAGCTTTCTCCCACCGCTCTTCGGTTATGCTTAAATACATGCTGCCTGCATGCCTTCATGGAACTTGCTAATTTTTTGGAGCCATGGCGGCATGAGTGTTTATAAAATTTTTTCTTTACTACTCAATTTTGAAAGGAGGGGGGCTAGAAATGAGCGAAAACAGCAATTACAGGAAAACATCATGAGAGTAAACACAAGTCTGTCTCTGTGACTTAGGAGAGCTGGAGGTGAGGACGGGTCTGCCCTACTCCTGTCTGGGTGTCAATGACTCTGTTCAAGCCACTTTTGCACCTGGCATTGGGCAGGCAGGGGTGAGGTTCACGGAACAAAGAGATTGATCCCTTCCAGCCACATTGCCTCAGTTTTCAAGTAACAAATAGGATTGTTCTTGTCGAGTCTCTGAACTAGACCCCTGCCCAAATAGGAGAGAAAAAACTTCCCCAAACGGATCTGTTATTCACACCTAGGGGGCCATGGCATCAACAGGAAGTCAGTAGCAAAGAGCTGGTTCCACAAAACCCACAAGAGACATGCTGCGCCTGCCAGGGTCTCCTGTACTCAACCCTGTCTCTCACCTAGCCTTAGACGCCCTACTCAGCAACCCAAAATTTTGCACCCTGCTCACCATTACCTCTCTTCTCTACCTAGACTCCCCTATAAAAGCCCTCACCCCTTGCTCAGGGCCAGCGGTCTTTTCAGTGGTCCAACTGCACCTGGTCGGCAATAAAGTCCTAGCACATTGCTTCAATTTTGCCTGCCTCAGTGGTCTCAGTTGGGCCTAACATTTCTAAAGGCAAGTTGGCAGGCAATTTTCATGGTAATTGGAATTGTTTAGAAGAAAGATCCTTTGAAACTCTTAGTCTAGAAACATTGGCAAGAATTTTTTGTTTTGTCTCTTGAGCATAGAACACCATTATATAGTTAACTTATGCTGCAACACTTCTATGAATTATAACACCTTACATTTTAATTCTACTTTCTTTTTTTCTTTTTTGCCATGTCTGTCCCCATGTGGAGGTCGCCATCTTTGAGAACCATACAAGAAGCAGGACAGTGCCATGTCCATGCTGGACCTGGGAACATTTTGTCAGCCATCTCTTACCCCAGAACAAACAATGCCAAAGGAGAGAGAACAAGGGGAACCTAGCTTTACATCAGTGTCCCTCTCACTAAAGCCATAATCACTCAACCAAGTAGGCCTACTGGATGCCCTGAACTGTGCACAACCTACAAAGCTTGCTACTGAATAGGGTAAACCCCTAGGAGAAATCTCCAAGTAGCCACAGTGTTTTCGCATTGGGTGGTTGGGTTGGGGATGGGGCTGGGGGTGGGGGTGTGTTCCATGTTTTGGTTTGTTTCTTGAGACATGGTTATGTAGTCCAGGCTGATCTCCACCTTCTGGCGATTCTCCTACCTCAGCCTTCTGAGTGCTGGAATTACAGGCATGTACACCTCTCCTCTGCCCAGCTGAAGACAATGTTATTAGATAAATCTAGAGAGAAGAAGGCAGGGCAATCATACTTACTGTGTACTTTTATGCCACTTCGCCTGACTGTCTCCATTTGTCCCTACTTTAAAGGATACTTAAGGGACCATTATCACCATGTCACACGTGAGGAACAGAGACCCTGGACTTGGCCCCACCCATACAGATGTGGAACAGGGCTGATCTCTGTTTTGTCATAGCTTTTTCTTGTCTGGCTCCTGAGAAGCCCGTTCTTTTGGTCACTTCACTCCAAAACCTTGAGACATTTCTTCACTCCTGTAGTGGGTAAACAGAGACCTCTAAGTGGTGGCACTGTGTCACAGTGCCTATTACTAAGACCTTTCTTTATTTTGAGATAGGGTCTGGTTGTGCATCTCAGGCTGACCTTGAACTCTTGGCAATCTTTTTGCCTCATCCACCCAAGTTCTGGGGTAACAGGCATGCATCACCATGCCTGGCTTGTGACTACAACCTGATTTGGGGGAGGATTTTTACAGATCATGGATCTCAAGATGAGATCATCCAGATTATCTGGGTGAGACCAACATCCAGTGACAAACTTCTTTAAATGACACAGAGAGCACAGTGGTGAACACCTGGAATCCCTGAACTAAGGCTGAGGCAGGAAGATTATAAATTCAAACCTAGCATCAACAAGAATGTGTCTCAAAATTAAAGAATTTTTTTAAAGTCTTGGAATTAGCTTAATGCAAGGCCCTAGGTTCAATACCCAGCACCTCAAAAAAGAGAAAGATGAGCCAGGTGTGGTGGGCACATGCCTGTGATCCCCAAATCACTCAAAAGCCTGAGGCAGCCAGGTGTGGTGGTGAAGGAAAAAAAGGCTAATTCTATTTTGCAGTATCCATTTAATGTTCATAAATATTCTTTCAGTCAAAATTTGAGAGAACAAAACATCATCGGAATGGATGACATTATTCTTTTATTGATGTCAGTGTGGAAATTAAAGCCGTAACTTGTTTAGGGACACAAAGCAAGTAGGTGGCAGAGGCACTTAGAGCTGAAGTCTCTTGATGCCTAGCACAGCCTTCATTCTACTGCAAAAGGCAGTGCTTACTGAAGACACTTAGCACTATGATGTCCCTCATGAAGAGGGGACCCTCTGGGCTCTGGATAGGAAGTCACCATGCTGTCCTTAGTGGACACTCACACCTAGGCTGTTCTTCAGCTGGTGGATGCAGATAGCATGTGTCATGACAAGTTAGTCTCATCTGGTCTACTGGATCTTCCGGGCAACTGACAACCTTCGCTCAAGAAGAGCCGGCACGTGTCCTATGCCTGGAGCCTCATGAGTCTGCTGCACATCAGGTCCCAGAATGCTTAGTGGCTTCCAAGTGCTTGAAGCTGTGCTGTCTGCACCTGTGAATGGCGTTGCTGTTTCCCAGCATGCACTTACCTGACTGATGCTTTACAAAAAGCTATCCAATTGCCATTAAGTTTTTCCTTGTTGGTCCAGCCCCCAGGAAGTGCTCAGGAATGGACAGTGCTCCTTAAATAGCAGTTGTCTTTGGTGTTGCTCTCCTAGTGACTGCATTCCAAAAGGCTGAAAGGAGGCTGGTCTCATTGGCTTAGCATGATTACGGGATGCTTTAACTTTGCGGATATACATAGAGTACTTTCCCAGCTTTTGACTACAACTAGGAATTCAGTGCCTACTCAGTAGTACAAACACCCAAAGAAGTGCTGCTTTGTGTATTCTTTTCTTTTCCTTTCTTTTCTTTCTTTCTTTTTCTTTTTCTTGGTTTGCTGTTATTTTTGTTTTTTTGAGACAGCATTTCCCTATATATTTCAGGCTGTACTACGTACCCCAAGCTGGCCTCGAACTGGCAGTGATCCTCCTGCCTCAGCCTCCCAAATTCTGGGACTATAGGCAGGAGCCACCACTCCTGGTTCTGGTGGCTTTCTTGAAGGTGCAAAAAGTGGAAGCTGTCAACATTTAGTTTGCAGATAATCTGTACATTTTGTTCTTCCTCCTGGCTATATTCCCAGGGCTTAGTAAGAATATCTTAGGGTGTATACCTCTTCTTCTCATTTTAAGTGAACCCCTCATGAATTAATACAGAAACCTCTCAAGAAAAAGGTCATCACCTTGGCTTTTGGGAATGTGCCTCAGGATTTGCTCAGGTCATGTTTGTACCCTCTGTGCGCTTGCCAAGGTTCAAGCGAAATTCCTCATCAGGCAGGTATGCCTTGGCTTTCACTGTGCTCATCCCAGTTTAGAGGCTTCTTTTCTACCTGTAGATCTGGGCCTTTGGCCTTGTTATGGTTTCAATGTTGCCATCCCTGCAAAAGCCAGCTTGAAACTTAGCCTCCAGTGCAATGTAGTGTTTCTCCTTTTTCCAAAGTAGTATCAGATCTTCTATGCTAGCTTTTTCCTATCTATGCATATTCCCATAATCAAGTTTAATTTATAGGTTAGACATGGTAAGAGTTTAACTTCAACAACCAATAATGAACTAGAATAATTATGACAGTGTGCTATGGCATATGAATGCACTATCTCTCTGTCATGCCTCTATATTAATAACTGACTGACTCCTCTGTTACTTCTGGACTAAAACTCTTACATTTTTCCAGAGGGAGGTTGGAGGGTGTGATGCCTTAGCCAGAGGTGCTTCTGATCAGTGAGCAGATTCCTGGAAGAAGCTGGGATTATTAACACCATAACCTATCACTGGATGTCTACCAAAGTTGATTTTACCTCCACTGTGTCAGCTTTTTCTAAATAAATGATGATCCCGTGATCTTCCGTGGACATCCAAGCTGCCCAGGGAGAGCTTGGGTGGCCTTGGCTGTTGCCACAGCTCAGTGGGGCTAACATGTTGGGCCCAAGGCACGGCGGAGGTGATACGTATGACTGTCAGACCTCAGCCACTGCCAAGCAGAGGCATGACACAACAAGACACATAAAAGTAGAAATCTTCTTGCTCCTGTAACATTTCCAGCTGGAAAACAAATCAGAGCCACACATTCCAGCTGTGCTTGGGAAGCACTGAAGCATCTAGGCAGTCATCAGCTAGGTATGCTCACTGTAGCTCGGAATAATTCGGGGCTTGCCTGTACCATATGCCTTGCAGTCTTCCAATTAACTGTGCTCACACTCACTTTCCTCTAAGGAGCAGTTATTGGGAAATTCAGCATTTCTCCTCTTCCCACTCCTCAGTCATTCAAGAAAAGGTTGTGACACACCAGAATGTCTGGTCATTGCATAAAGCTCTCAGGCTATTCAGACCTAGGTGTCGGAAGACTTGGCCCTTGAAACATGGGTTCAATACTTGAGGTTTAGGAACCTAGAATTTTTGTTAGTGCCTAATGGATGAAAAATTCTTCGAGTGAGACAAACACACATTCCGCTTCCCTGTCTCAGTATAATGACTAATACACTCTTTTTTTTCTCTCTCTCAAAAGTGCTCAGTGTGGACCCAGAATCACACAGTCATTTTGCCTTAAGGATTCTCTAGCCTGTTTTTCAGATTGCTTTAAATTTAATGCAGAAAATATCTTTCTTTTCCCCCTCCTCCCAAACAAGTAGTCTTCCATTTACTGCTTCATATTACAGTGACAAGAAGGCCACTGCTTTGCCAGGGTCCGATCGGCGACTTCACGGCTCTGTATTAGAAACTTTTCCTTCCTTTAGCTCCGCTCTTTGAGTCTAGTTCCTAGAGAAAACTAAAGTCTAGTTCCTTTCTCTGGCAGAACGCAAGAGTAAGTCTCCTCTCTCTTCCACAGAATACTTTCCACCTTGGTGTTATTTGTGGTATGTTTCTCCCCTCCGGCTCCCGGAACTGACTTATGTATTCTGCAATTACTTTTTCATCATTTCAAATTCCTGGGAGCTTGATCTTATTTTGGCATCATACATCTGAAAGACAAAAGCAAGAATTCTGCCGAGCTCTGTCACAGAACTCTTTGGGAAAAACCAGGCATGTTTGTTTGAAGTTGGGGGATGAAAGATGCTGGAGTTAATATGAATATCCTGTAGTGAAAATTTCTTTAGGACATTTATCATTTTATGAATGGAGGGGAAGGACTTAGATAATATCTCTAGATGAACATTTTGTGAATAAAATGAAGCTCTAGTTAAAGACTGTCATAAACTAATGGCATAAGTAGAATTCATGCATTGCTTTCTTTTATGATTGTACCAATAATACAAGATGATTGTTGAAGATTTACAGTACCTCAAAAAATAATGAAGAAAAGACCTACATGTTTTACTTTTTTTTTTTTCTTGGTACCAAGGATTGAACTCACGACCTCATGCTTGCCAGGCAGGCGCTTATACCGCTGAGCTAAATCCCCAGCCTGAAAAGACCTACATATAATCCCACCATCAGAGATAATATTTCTGTTAATATTTTCATATTTTTCTATGTGTATATGTTTGATAAGTACACAATTTAACTTGAAGTTCATATTGATAGAGTTTTCTCTATTTTTTCTATTAAATTATGCAATAATAATTCTGTACATAATTGAATAAACCTTAAAATTTGACTTTAATTGTTGCAAAATTTTGAGTTTTTCAAAGGGCCATCTACTGTTAAAGAGCAGACTTCTTTTAACTACTCTAGTAACTATCACAGGTCATGTTGAATCCTTGTCAAGTCACTGATTACCTTCTCAGTATTGATTCCTTGAAATAAAAATTCTAGTTAAAGAACTATGTTAGTTTTCTTGGCTTGCCGTAACAAAATGTAATAGATGGGGGCTTAAACAATATCTCATTATCTTCTCATAGATCTGGCGATGCAAATTCGCAGCATATCTAGGTCACAGTGGGGACTCACTTACTGATCTATTAACTGTAGACACAGAATTCTGGTGTCGTTTCCTGATCTAATAAAATCATAAGTCCTCTCACGTTACGGCCTGGTCCCCATGGCCTCAATTAACCTTGGTTATCTTCTCCTAGATGGTGACTTTAGTCAGATTCCAACTTAGGATTTAACAAGTGAATGTTGAAAGGATATAATATTCTTGGCCTAAAAATACCAGATGCAGGTTGATTCTCTTTAGAGCCTTCCAGAGAAGCAGGAGAATCTTTCCTTTTGTACATTCTTTTCTTCACAAAGGATTGTCACTTGTGAAAGAAAAAAAGCATAGCTAATCTGTTATTAGAAAAGCCATAGCTCAAATATATGTATATATATTATCTTAAAGTGGTTAAAAGACAACAAAACAATAAAACCAAAACAAAACTGTAGAACTGATATAGAATTTTGAAACAAGCTGATAGGAAATTAACAACAGTCATCATATTGCACATTGTTATCTTCAAAATAGTTGCTCAGATCACAAGGCATGCAAAATAGATCAACACAGCTCAATTTTTAAATTTGAATTTCTTTGATTCTTCATGAAGTAAACATTTTTCATGTGCTCATGTGCTATTTATGGTTCTATTTCATGCAACTTTTCATACTTTTGGTAGTTTTCTATTGTTTTAAAAAATTGCATATTAATTTGTATGAGTGATTTATAGTGTAATAATAAACAAGGGATGTTCACATTTTCTGTGTGAAAGTACTGAAGACAAGCATACAACACATAGAATTTCCTCCACTACTCATAAAAACCCTCTGCATATTGTTCTAAAACCTCATTTTAGAGACAGAAACCCTGGACTGCACAAATCATATTTCCTAAAGGAGAAGTTTCTTGCCTCTGCCTCCAAATTTACCTGTGATTATTGGTCTGGCCCTGCTGTGTTCAGTCCCACCTTTGCTAACACCTACTATTTGTGGATTGAATTTCCTTTTCACGTCTCTACATACAGCTTTCTCATTTATCTTCAAAGCTAACAGTTATTCTTCTCCTCCGTCTTTTCGTTCCCCTCTGGGCTGGGAGAGCTTTTCAAGTTTGTTCTGCACGTCACAGGTTTGCTTTCCCAGGGTCTATTCCTCTGCCCTCCATGCTGACTTCATTTCCCGGCTTGTAACTCCAGCCTCTTTATCTCAGCAGCTCGCTTTTCCTCTGGGTTTATTGTCTTTTTGTTCCACGGTGCTGGCTTTTCATCCCATCATGTTCTTTCAGTCCCATTTTTTGGCTTTTTGCTCCTGTTTCACAGAGGCCATACATTCTTGGATACAATTAAAGATATAAAAACATTTCATATTATATCTTCTCTTGATGTAAATAGTTTTCAAAGGTGTGTTCTTGATCTCCAGGGTATCGCTCCTCTTCTCGGTGCTCCGGCACTTTTTCTCACAGCTGCCCCTTCCCCTTTTTAGCTGACTGACTACCAGTCTTTGGATTAGACAGTTTAGCTCAGGGCACCGTGTTTGCCAGCTGACAGATTTGATCATCTTCTGTGCAGTGACAAGATCTCACCCACTGCCTGATTCTCTGACACTCAGAACTGAGGAAATTGGTGGGTAGAGTCAGACACCAGGCCTGCATTACTGCTGCATTTCAGTCTCTTTTCTTACACGTAGTCCCTGAATTTGATAGCCACACCCTGGACATGCAAAGTGTCATGGTAGACCTTTCCAACCCTGCTCAGTGCTGTCAGTCTACAGAGTCCACAGAAAATGTGGGTGGGATGGGGTTAGTGGGAGAGAACACGGTGCAGAAGACCTGGCTGGTGTTCTATGGCAGTACTTTAGAAAGAAATTCTCCCGCAATAGTTTTCTATGTGGTACTGACCTGAGCAGATCTGGGAAGCACTGGGGACATGGCCTCTCCATGAGGCATAGGCTTCTCTGCTTCTCCTCACCGTTACCCTGAAGCAGCCTTCAACCGCCTGGGAGTGGGGGGAAATTCCTTCCACAGCCGGGCAATTGTGTCTGGAGTTTCATTCTTTAAGATATGTGGGTTTATGTCTGTTTAATGGGAGTTGAGGGAGAGACTGAGTCAGGGACTGCCGATCAGGTATCATTTTCACCTGGAAGCTCTTCCCACTGGGTCTTGTTTTTTTCCTTTGTTTTGTTCAGCAGTGTGAACTTGACCTGCACCAGTGTTAACGGCACTGTGGGTCAGAATCCTTCTTGATGCCCAGTTCTCCACTTAGCAACTGTCAGATGGGGCTTCTTGCCCGTGTGGTCCCTGCCTTCTCACCACTCCTGCTGTGCTTCAGTGCCCACGTCCTCTGCCGCAATGCTCTGTGGTCACTGCCAGCCTCAGCCCCAGCCCCGAGCCTTGCTCCTTCCCATCCTTTGAGTCACTGCTGGGTGCACTTCTCTCCAGGGCAGCTTGGGAGAATTCCTGGCTGGGAGCTCTGTGGCTCCTCTGTGTGATTCTGTCAGTTTTATCTTTGCACTGACATTCTGGATATGTGGTACTGCACTCACCTTACCAGTCTCAGTGCCTAACTCTACCCTGGACGCTTCCCACTGTGCTGGGATCTGTGTTTCTGTCTGTCTCTGTCTCTGTTTATGTGTCTCTGCATCTCTGTCTCTGTCTGCCTTTCTCCCCCACAATCTTATGCATCTTCTAGAACTGCATCAAATGCAAGGCCTAAATGCTGTCTCCTCTTTGTCTAACCCTTGAAAGTGGAATCATCTATTGAATTTCTTCTTCTTGTTGTTGTCCTTCTTTCTACTCCTCCTCCTCCTCCTCCTCGTCCTCCTCCTCCTCCTCCTCCTCCTCCTCCTCCTCC
>PVLA01013828.1:0-34388 GCA_004027455.1 Hydrochoerus hydrochaeris | reverse complement strand
TTTGGGTAACTGTTATAAAATAATCCTACAAACTATGTGTCCTGCATTAAACCGTTCTCCTTGCAAACCCTGACTATACCTGGCATGCCAGATCCCCCCCACCCCCGCTGTACCAGGGCCTTTGCATAAGCTACACCCCCAGCCCTTCAAGTGTTTTTTGTTTTTTTTTTTTTTTTTGAGACAAGATCTCACTCCACCACTAGGCTGGCCTTGACCTTGTGATCTTCCTGCTTCAGCCTCCCAGAGTACCGAGATACTGAGCGTATGCCACTGCCCGGCTGGTTGTCTCCTTTTACTCTACTGTGTAGAGAGGACACAGACCCAGCCCTGGGGAAAGGGGCATCACTCAGGGAGTGATGGGCCTGGCTGGGGTCTGAACCCCAAAACTTCCCATCCCACCGTGTTCCACAAGTGATCGGACCTGTAAGTGTCTTGGTCCCCCTCCGAGGCCTTACAGCCCAGGACCCCAAAAACAAGCAGCTTCCTGACCACACCGCCTTTAATCTGACCCCGCACTGTCACACAAGTCCTTCCCCTAAAGTGCTAAGAGCAAGTCACTCTCAGATCCAGGTCACATAGGCCTCAGGGAGCCCAATAGCACTGTGCACCAGGCTCACGGAGTGCCAGAAATGATGCCCAAAGAGAAGGGGGCACCAGGTGTGTACCCTGCAATCCCAGCACTCGGAAAGCTGAGGCAGGAGGATCACCTGGGTTCAAGACCAGCCTGGGCTATGAAGCAAGACCCCATCTCAAAACACAGTAACAATTAAAAAAAAAAAAAAAAAAACACACAGTAACAAAAAACAAAGGCAGAGGAGAAGCCAGATAGAGAAGGTCACACGGGGAAGACTCCAGGGACAGGAAAAGCTCAGGACAGCTGAATCCAGAGACAGGATTGGGGCGTGCAGGGTGGTGGACTCCGGGGTACAGGGTGGGGAGGGAAAGGGGGACCGCTCATGGGATGGTCACACAACCTGAGGATAGGCCAAAACCCATCCGGTGTTTTGGGGGTTTTTTTGGTACTAGGAATCGAACTCAGGACCTTACACTTCCCAGGCAGGTGCTGTGCTGCTTGGCGACATTCCTGGCCCCGGCTGCCCAGCTTTCTGATGTGAACTAGATCTCATATTTAAAGGAGGAAGCCCGGAGGGAGCTGCGCTTCCCGTAGGTAGGCAGAGAGCGCCATCTCCCTGGGCACTTCTGTCCCCATCTCTGGACACAGAGAGATCCCCAAAGCCTGAGAACCGGGAGGAGGGTGAGCCTGGACACAGACACCCCAGGATCCCAAGACATAGCAGGGCCCACGAGGTCCACCCCAGGAGGGGACTCCTCATCTAAAAGGGCAGTCAGGCCAGCTGACCCACGCCAAAGGCCCCACCACCCCAAGCTCCCAAGGACCCACTCCGAAGGGTAAAAGCTTTGATTTTGAAGCGAGTTTTAAAGCCACGTGTCCTGACTGTAGTGCTCCTCACAGGTTCAAAAGTGCAAACAACCCGTGCGTCCTTTGATGGACAAAGGGATAAACATACAGCAGCCTATCCTCACAACGGAGTATTACTCAGCCCTGAAAAGGAACGGAGTTCTGACGTTTGCTATAACGGGGACAACCTTGAAGTCACTGTGTTGAATGAACCAGACACTCCTAAGGGGTCCCTAGAGTCATCAGATCCATGGGGACAGAAGGGAGGGCAGTAGTGCCCGGGCTGGGGGAGGCATAGGAATTGCTGTTTCATGGGGACAGGCTGGTTTGGGAAGAGAACATTCTGGAGATGAGCCAGGCGTGGTGGCACCCATCTGCAATCCCAAAACTTGGGAGGCTGAGGCAGGAGGATCCCTGTGAGTCTGATGGCCAGCCTGAGTTCAGGGCCAACCTAGTCTAGGGAGAGATCCCATCTCAAAAAAACAAAAACAAAAGCCAAAGCAATCCTGGCAATCCAGAGGCTGAGGCAGGAGGCTCGCTGCGAGTTTGAGACCAGCCTGAGCTCCATAGTGAGATCCTGTCTCAAAAGAACCAAAACAAAACTCACGAACAGCCCCCAGCCCAAAATATCCAAAACAAAAGATCAGGATGTGGGGACAACTTGGGCCCGAAACATGACTGTGTTACTGGTGCTGAACTACACACTCAGAAACGGTTAAGACACTTCAGCTGGGCTGGGGATTTAGCTCAGTGGCACAAGTGCCTGCCTGGCAAAATGTGAGGTCATGAGTTCGATCCCCAGTACCAAAAAAAAAGGGGGGGGGACCTTAAGCTCATATTTTACAACTAAAATGTATTTTAAAAGTATTTCCTGGGGCTGGAGATGAGCCAGGCGTGGTGGCACCCATCTGCGAGATTTAGCTCAGCAGCACAAGCACCTGTCTGGCAAGCACAGGGATCCATAAGTTTGATCCTTGGTACTTAAGAAAAAAAAAATACTTCCTGGGCCACCCTTGGATCCCACACCTTTTTGGGGAGTGAGGGCAGGGCCCCAGCCACTGACCTCCAGCCCAGCCCCCATTTAAAAATTTTCTATTCTGAGATTGGAGCTCATTAAGTTATTAAGTTGCCCAGTTTGAACCTGAACTTGGGATCTTCCTGCCTCAGCCTCCCAGAATGCTGGGTTAACAGCAGCGCACAGCAGCGCCCTGCTGATCCTAGATATCGACTCTTTTGCAGTTTTTTTCATTTGTTTGTTTATTTATTGTCTTTTTGAAACAGGGTCTCGCTGTGTAGTTCAGGCTGTCCTTGAGCTCACTGTGTAGCCCAGGCTGGTCTCAAACTCGCAACGATCCTCCTGCCTCAGCCTCCCCGAGTGCTGGGATGACAGGCGTGTGCCGCCATGCTAGGCTTGCATGCTGTACTTTAAACCAGGATGGGAGCTCGGGGTGGTCTTTTTGTCTCTAAGCACTGTACGTTCACACAACTACACAACACATGGCCTTGGGAGGCTGGGAACAAAGCTCGATCGTGGGCCACAGACACCGGGCCTGGCAATGTCCTGCCACAAACTTAGAAGGCTAAGGCGCGGTCCCTTCGGACAGACGAAGGAGTGAGGCTGCCTGTGTGATCTGGGTCCCGGCCTGTCATGCAGAACTTTGTCGGTGTTTGTGCAGAGAAAGGGGACCTGCTTCCCTTCCCGTGGCGCTGACACAGGCTGACAAGGACACCTGAGCTTCCGACCGACCTACACGGAGCTGTGTGGCCGCGGCTGCACCTCCACCCAGGCCCAGGAGGGTTTAGACACTTTGAGCGGAGCTGGGTGTGGTGTGCACACCTATGACCCCAGCACTCTGGGAGGCTGAGGCAGGAGGATCGCAAGTTGGAGCCGGCCTGAGCAACTGACTGAGACCTTGTCGTCTGGAAACTGTAAAAGGGTTGGGGATGGAGCTCGGGGGGACTTGGGTCCGATCCCCAATACAAGCACATGCACACCTCAGTGCCAAAACACCCCAAAGAGCAGGGGCCACTCACCTCTGGCCAGCCCTCCTCCCCTGCCCTGGTCCCCCGCTGCTCAGGGCTTTTGCACCCACTGCTCTGACCCTAGAGCCCTCCCTCTGCACGACAGCCAGGCTGGGGTGGGCTGGGGTGGGGACACACGGCTGCATGCTGTCCTGCTCTGTCCCCTCCTTTCTTGTTTCTCGGGGCAGGGGAACCCCGGTGACCCTGCTTTCTCCAATAAAGTTCTACTGGGGCGCTGGCTGTATAGCTGGGCCCAAGGTGTCACTGCTCAGCCCAAGATGGCAACCTGGTGGCTCTCACCTGTGGCTGCAGGGTCAGCAGAGTGACGGATGGGTTGGCAGAGCCTCCCGGGCCTCACTCACAGGTGAAAGCACTTGTGGGGGACCAGCTCAGGGGTTCACACCTGAGCCCCGGCAGACGCCTCTCCCCCATTCCCCTCCGCCTCTGATTCTCCCTGCGATCACCTGCCCTGTCCCTCTGTGGGGAGGGACAGAGGGGTCAGTCCTGGCAGCCAGTCCCTCGGTCATGCTGCTGGCCCCTGGGGGGGGGGTGTTTCCCTGTCTGCTGGCAGCAGGGAGTGAGCCCAGCTTTGTTCCCAGGTGCGGTGCACACTGGGGCCGGGTGAGCTCTGGGAGCGCCCCGGCCTCCACCCACTGTGGGCCAGGAGCTCCCCAGTGTGACAGCCACGTGTGTCCCCACTGGAGAACTGCTGACAGACACCTAGGAGGGAAAAACCGTCCTGGGTCAGGACAGGGTAGGCTGGAGGGGCCAAGCAACTCCAAATGGGAACTCTGCGAAAATCTTCCAATGGCTGAGTGTTCCGGGTCTCCGGACTGTGACACACAGTGGGGACCATGTAACCACAGGGCCACGAAACTGCTGCCTGTGTTTCCCCAAAGGGAAACCACAGCTCGGTCTCCCAAGTGGAGTCCAAGTCTTGTCCTCTGCTGGGGCGGGCACAGGGGTCACGGGGGGGGGGAACTCCCTCTGCCACCAGGGACCCTGTCCTCGAAGGTGGCCTCTCTGGGAACAGCAAGGGCTTTATTAGTGCTGGAGCCCACCACCGACTGAGGCCAGGCCCACCAGGCAGAGGTGGGAAAGGGAGATGACAGCCACCAGCCCAGGGGTGCAGGCTGAGGACCTGGGCCACCTCCTGCTGGGTGACTTCCAAACCCTTTCATTCTAGCCTTGAAACCCAAACATGACACAACACGACACCCACTCGCTACCCAAGGCTGATCATTTGGGAAAAACAGGCCACCTGCTAAAATGCACCCATCTCACCACCTTGAACCCCAGGGAGACGAGCAACAGCCACTGGGCATGCACCGCCCCGTGCACCCCAACCCACAGCCCCCTCACGCACAGCTGGTGCAGGAAGGCCAGGGCCCCAGCTCCCCACCTGGGTCCGCAAGGAGAACAATTTAATACAGGACCCAGAATTTATAGTGTTATGTATGATGGTCACCCAAGGAGTCAAGTACAGAGAAAGTGCAAGAGATTAAACACATTAAAGACCTAGAGAAGCCAGCCCATAGCCGGAATCCCACAGCACTGTCCTGCATGAGTCCAGCTGAAGGCCTAGAGCCCACGACAATGACCCCCACAAGTCCATTTCATGGATCTGCTCCAGGAAGGCCCCGAGGTCAGTGGTGGAAGCTGGAAAGTCTGCACCAGGGGTGGAGGAGCTGTGCCAGCCGGGTGATGCTCTGCACTGGAGCCAGGCAGCGATGCTCCACGTAAGGACCAGGGCTCCCCCAAAAAGCACCACAGCCACCCTCAGTGACCATGAGGTCCCGAGCTCCTCTGAGAATGAGGACAGCTGAGCTGGCAAACAAATCCTCCAGGAGAACCCATGGCTGCAAACACCAGCACCCAGGAGACCCCCCCCAACGCCCCTCTTCCTCACCAGGTCCCCTTTTCACACTGGTGGCGGCCCTCAGCGGGGCCAGCGCCATGCTGATTCCGTTCGGCTGGGGTTGAGGTTGACCACAGTTTGTAACCCACCACTCCACCCTCACCTTGGGATCCTCGGATTCTAACTGGGTCCCACGACCCGGCCTGTTTTGTTGTGAAATGCCATCAAAATGTCACTGCGACTGGGTGGGAGGATGACAAGTAACAGCCCGGCAACTCAGCAAGCTGTCACCTCCAAATGAACAATTAAAAATAGGGCTGAGATGTGGCTTGGGTTCTGTTCCTAGTACTATAAAACCCCAAACCCACCCGCTGTTCCCTGCTACCTTAGTGAAGCCCATACCAGGGCTCAACCCCACAGCTGGGGGCGACCCTCCAGAAGGTCCCACAGACCCTGGCGCCTGCTCCTAGCTCAGCCCGGTGCTTCCAGGGAGGCCCCTTCCCAGGTCCCCTCCCCAGGTGGGCTCCCACTTCTGCTCCCCTCGGGGCACCCTGCGGGGATGCCACTGGCCCATGGTCATACTCGGACCCAGCTCCCTGGGGAGGTGGCTTCTCTTTCGTCCTCGGTTTCCTCCTCAGTACCAGACGTAAACAGCCCAGGCCGCCGCTCCTCCTATTCCTTCCACCCAGGGCCCAGCGCCAGGTGCTGGCACAGCCCCATGGCCCTGAGTCACGCAGATCAGAGCAGAGAGTGACCCTGCTGGGAGCTGCTCCGGCTTCTAGGAAGCCTGTGGGACGGACGTCGGCTCAGACTTTCCAGGCACCCAGTGACCTGCCGCACAGGACAGGCAGCACTGCAGGGCTCGCCACAGAGCTCCCAGAGGGTGCGACTGCAGCGGCTCTGCCCGCCACAGACCTCCCTGTTCACTCCTGGCTGCAGACGTGGTGGGGACCTTCGGGGACCTGGCTGGGCTCCCTCTCGCCTCTCACCCAGAACAGTCGCTGCTGAACGGGGTGCTCTGCTCACATCTGCTACCTGACAGGACTACGCCTCCTGTCACCATTCTACAGAAGAACTCAACACCAGAAAGATACTGGGGACCATGGGACACCACGGCTATGATGCTCTGAAGCAGGTACTTCCACTCCAAGAGCATCAACCCCGCTATGTCTTTGCTCCCGATACTGGGAACTGAACCCAGGGCCTTTGCACTGAGTTCCGTGCCCAGCCCGCTTTTCTTTTTTATTTTGAGACAGGCTCTCTAAGTGACTAAGTCGGCCTGGCTGGGCTGAAACTTGCGATCCTCCTGCCTCAGCCTCCCACAGTGCTGAGATGACAGGTGTGAGTCAACACACTTGGCTCCCGAGATGTCTACCTCACCCCACAAAAATCAAGCACACATAATTTCACCCCCTTCTGGGTGACCATAATAGTGAAAAATCACTAGTCTGGACCGTGATTTTTCACAGCAGCATTAATTAACGCTCCTTGGATGGCTGGGGTGAGGTCTTGGGTGCTGTAGGGTGCTGAGCAGAGTCCCTGGTCACCACCCATTCGATACAAAGAGCACCCCCTGCCCATTTATGACAAGTCTAAATGCCCCCAGACAACACCCAGTCTCCTCTGGGGGCAGAATCATCCCTGGTTGGGACTCGCCAGGTCAAGGGACCACATGTTGCACCTGATGGTCACCTGCCCTGCTAAGGTCCTGAGAAGCTGGCCACAGTAACGTCCACACACTGAGTGACGAGGGACCAAGGGGTCAGTAAAGCACCCCTGGTCACATGTCTGCCTCAATGGGAGTGTGACCTGCTGTCTCTGGGAGCAGGCAGTGAGCTGGATTTGCAATGTCCCTAATAAATACAGGACTCCCTTCGGATGGGACAGGCTGGACACGGGTGTGGAGCTGTGTCCCTGGCTTCACCTTGCACTACCTGCAATCAGGAAAACAAAACAAAACAAAACAAAATAAAAAAAAAAAACCCACAGGTGTCCCCAGGGATCACCCGGCATTCCCTTGGGGGGTAAAAAACTGCCCTTGATTGAGAACCACAGGTCTAGGGGAAAAAGCAGACAAAAACAATCCAACATAGGGACAAGGTCAGGAAAACTACTCAGCCGAAAGGACTTAGAACGTCTTCTGACGCCCTTCCTAGCAAAAATACTCGGTCCCTGGCATGCACTTAGCAAACGTCAGGAACGAACGTTGCAGAGACCCCTCAAGGCACAGGCTTTTACAGCTCCTCTTTTAGAGAGCAGAAAAGCAGGGCTGGGGGAACTGAGGTGACTCGCGCGAGTTTATACAGCTGTCCCGCGGATTCCAGCTGCCCCTCGCCCCGCTTTCCCCCACCTCTAGCACCGCACGCAGAGGTCCCTAAAACTGGGTTAAGCCCGCCAACTGCTCAGCCGCTGGGGTTCCCGCCCAGCGCTCGGCGCGGCGGCTCTCGCGGACCCAGGGAGGGACTGACTACAGCCGTTCTTTACTGAAGAGACAAACTGAGGCTCTGAGCAGACAATGAGGCTGGTCAAGGTCACCAGGGGAGGCGGCGCTGGGACGAGAACCGGGACAAACCCGAGGCCCGAGTCGAAGGGACCATGTTTCCAGTCAGCTTGGAAAAACGACGGCAGCTGCGCGCTGGGTGCTTTTACCACCTGTGGTCCTTGCCACCCACATGCGAACCTCCACGGCCAGAGCTTGGACCCCGGGGAGGGATAGCGGGGCCGTCCAGGGATCAAACTCACGACCTAGCGCTTGCCTCAGTTTCCCCTTCGTACCGCCCACTCACAGGACGGCGCGGGGCGCAGCGACTCCAACCCCAGACCTATCATCTCTTAAGAACGGTAAGCTCTGATCCGTTGAGCCCAAGCCCCCCGCCCTGGCTAGCCGCGGAGCCCCTCACTCACCTCGCCGGCAACAGAGCCCCGACCCACCGACGGCTGCGGCTGCGCCTGCGCACCGTGGCACCGCCCGGTTCCCGCCTACCCGGTCGCGACGCTTGCGCAGAAAGAGCCCGCTCGCGTTTGTTTTTATTCTGCGCAGGCGCGTCCATGACCGACCTTTGCGTGAGAGGAAGTGACGTATGTAGAGGCGGGAACAAACTGGTCGTTAGGGCAACTGACCTCTGAGACCTATTGGAGACCGGAAGTAAGGGCTGGTTTGTATTCTACTAGGAGAACGAAGCGGTGCATGGTGGGACTGTGGCGGCCTCCGGCTGGCGGGCACTGCCAACCACGTGGTATACAGATGGTCAAGTGGGGTGCCTGAGTGTAGGTGCCTGGGTTGCGGAGTGTCACGGGTACTCCATTAATGGGAGTCGCTGTTACCCACTCTCTGTTCATTTATTCATTATTTTCTTCACCCACCTGTCCATCCTCTCGCTGGCAAACGGATTATTTCATTCAACCTATAAAATGTAAAACTGATGTTTATATACAGCAGGTGGCTGGTGTTAAACAATTATTGCGTAAAGAGCAGCAAAGTACTCTCAATACTTTGTATTGGGGTAGAGGATTATCACCTAATAAACCAGCGCATAAAGTAAAAAAGAAATTTTACTTCCTGGCGAACGTTTTTTATTTGGTACCAGGGATCAAACTCACGACCTAGCGCTTGCCAGGCAGGCTCTTAAGCCACTGAGCTAAATCACAGGCCCGCAAATGGCTTTTACATGGAACAAATGAAACTCCCAATCTGCTATATGTCACATGTGCTCAGCTCGTGTCCCTGAAATAGCTAAAGAATGAATTCCCGAGCACAAAGGAGGTTAAGAGTAGGAGAGGTTTATTAAGGAAAAACTCCTGAGAGACAGAAGGGGTCCCAAATGAGTGGCCACCAAGGTCTTTTGTCAAGTGTAATTTATGCAACAAAGTCACAACGTAGGTCAGACTATGATCAACCTATAGCACTACAAGTTTAGCTAATATTGATCCAATGGGGAAACTAGTAGGGTAGCAAGAGTACATGGAAAGGTCAAAAGAAGGGCTGGAGATTTAGCTCAGCCAGGTAAGTTCCATCCCCCTCTTCCCTCCTACCAGAAAAAAAAGGTCAAAAGAATTCCTAGAAAAAAGATCACAGGTTTAGGTGTGTGGTCACCCACCTGTGAGTCTGATACCTATCTCGGCTCTGGATCTGGAAGTGCTAATTGTAATCTCCAATTGTCCTTTATCCCTAGGGAGGTTTGTAAACCTAGCTATTGTTTCTCTATCCTGAGGTCTTGCTCTTTTCAGATTGGCCTCCAGCCACAATTCTGATATCTATATTTTTGGTGCTGGTGTATATTAACTTCTATTTAACTTATCTGTCTACAGCAGTTTCACAGAATTGTCCCAGGCTGGTCTCAACTGTGGATCTCCTGCCTCAGCTTCCCAAGTAGTTGAGATTATAGGTGTGCACCACCATGCTCAGCTTTCCCAATTAATTTTAGCCTAGTTGAAACACGTACACAATTAATGCTGTTACTTTATCTGTCAGAAATAAGGAGGTGGGGTGCTCTTTAGGGCCAGTTTAACTCTAGTCCCCCCCCCATGCAGTAGTTTTTTTTTTTTTTTGCCAACAACACTGGATATAGGTCAGGTTACTGTACTGTTCATAATAACTGTAATTGAAGGTCACGATCCACTTATTGGGTATAGTGTTCATGTCACTGAACTAAATCCCCAGCCCCTTGTTTTTTTTAAAGAGAATAAAACAAAAGGACAGATCTAAGCAGATCAGAACAATGTAAGCAACACAGCACTTCACAACCAAGACAATTGGATATTAACAGTAGCTATCATAATGTCTCTTTGAAATAGTTGAGCTTAGCTTTACACACAATAACGTCAAACATAACAAAGTAGAATAAACAACTCAAGAGAATGGAAGTATTCCAAGACATTCTGAACCATATAACCAAAGATAGTTTTTTTTTTTTTTATCTTTTGTTTTTGTGCCTAGATCGAACCCACGACCTTGAGGCAGGCGCTTGTCCTCCTGAGCTGCATCCCAAGCCCGGTTTTCGTATATTCTAAAACTATTTTATTTGATGAACTGCATTCAGCTGACATTTGAGATATACCTACTCTCTTCCTTAAGAGGCTAGAGTCCGAACAGGATTCTGGAAATATTTTACAAAAGTTCCTAAATGCAATAAGCAATCAATAATTTGAGACTCTTGGGGCCGGGGATTTAGGTCGGCGGTATAAGCTCCTGCCTGGCAAGTGCAAGGTCGTGAGTTCGATCCCTGTACCAAATAAATAAATAAGACTCTTAAGTGAAGGCGAAGACTTGCACAACCAGCCCAATACACAATTACATAAAAAGAGAAGCCGGGGGCGGTTCACCCCCGAAATCCCACCACTCAGGAAGCTGAGGGAGGAAGATTGCTAAGAGTTGGAGCCCAGCCTGGGCTGCATAGCGAGACCCCGTCTCCAAAAATAAAAGGAAAGAAGGAAAGAAGTAAGCGCAAGGGGAACAGCACGCCCTGAAGCCAAGGACAGGTCGCAGTAGGAAAGTGGAAGCGGCTCGGAAGCTTATTTCGGTGTGCGTGCCTTCTAAGAGAACCGTTTATGCCAAATCCTCCGGCAGATTTTGAGGGTGAAGCCCATAGCTCCACCAAACCACCTGTGAGAGCCAATAAGCGACCCGGAGAGGTGCCGCGCATGCGCAGAGTGCTTCAGCATTGGGACCGCCTCCTCGGGGGCTCGGGCGGGGCCACGGCGCGCACGCGCCCAGAGGTCTTTGCCCACGTTTTCTCCCAGGATGCTCCGGGTGCGCGGGCGGCGGGCGCCCAAGTCCGCAGGCGAAGATATCGGCTACGGAGCTGAGCGTAGCGAGGCGTTCACCGCGGTTGAGGCAGCCGGACGTGGAGCAGGTGCAGCGACAGTTCCGCTGGTTCATACCCGTCCGCCATGAAGCCCCCAGCAGGTACCGGCCGCCCCTCGCTGATGTCCAGCTCCCCGGATCCCGCCATTCTCGGCACCCGCGCGCCTCCCGGGGTAGCGATTGGGGCCTTAAATCCGAGCCGAGTGACCCTTGGCGGGCGTTGGGGGGGACGGTGGGCGAGCCTTCCCCTTCGCCTGCCGAATGCATAAACCAACTTTCCCAGGGCTTCTCCGTTGAGCAGACTTCATGGATTTCTCCCCGAACAGGTCAGGGAGGGGAGTCCTGGGGTGCACTCGGGTGGACTTTGGGGGAGGCAGTGATTTAAGCACCTGGTCCCCTCCTTTCTGGAGCTCGGAACTGGAGGCAGACGTTCATTAAGTAACTACAGCCGGGTGTGATGGGGCACACCTGTAATCCTAAACCCTCGGGGAGGCTGAGTCAGGAGGATTGTCAAATTTGAGCCCGGTATCGGGCAACTTGGCGAGACCCTGACTCAAGATAAGTTTTTTAAAAAGCGGGGGGCTGAGGCCGTAGCTCAGTGAGAAGGCCCTGGGTTCAGTCGGATAGGGACTGGTGGCTTGGAGCAAATAAACACGGGTGAGACAGCCTCAGGGACACTTTATATTAGAGAGCTGGTCCCGGTGGACTTCTCTGAGGAGGTGGCACTAGAGCCTAGGTGTAGACGTGAAGATCTTTAGGTGCGGGGCAGTTGGAGGGGACCGCAGAGCAAAGGGAGGGAGGCGGGAACTCAGGTGTTGCAAGGTCGTCGCGAGAGTAAAGTTCAGCTGGGAGGTTCTGAGGGAGAGCAGAGGGGCGGCACTGGGAGGGAACTGCTATGCCCTGGGTCTGTTTTCAGAAGCTCAGGGTGATGTGTTGCTCGGAATCTTGGGTTTTCTGGCGCCCGGCTATGGCGCCCCCCCATTTCTCTCTTCAGCCAGTTGCCAAGAGGAGGATAATCATGGTAATGCTAATAACAATAGTTAGGGTTACTCAGGCTCCAGGGAGGTGGAAATGTTGCCTGCCTTGGCTGCTGCCAAATTGTGAGCTCAGAAACCAGCACTGAAGTGGCAGTCAGTAAATAATTTACAGGACCAGTGGGTGTCCAAGAAGCCTAGCTCCTCCCAGAGGATTGTCTGGCCGTTGTGTCTCCCATGAAGTCTCATCTTTCCACACTCTGAAGCCCCTCTTGATCCCGGGCTTCCATGCAGACACACAGTTCCCTTCTGCACCCTGCAGCCCAGCATGCTCTGCACACGGGAGACTGCCTGAAGTGCTCATCAGTGTCACCTTCCCAAAAAGTGTGACTTCAGTCAAGTTGCTTTTTTTCTGCTTAGTGTATCCGTGACTCTTGGCTAGGGCGATCCGTGCCACCTCAGCGAGTCATGGCACTGTTCAGGGACATCGTGGTTGTCATGACTCTGGGATCTCCGGGCATGGAGCGGGAGCAGAGCGGGGTCACTGCTCAGTGTCCTGCAGTGCCCAGGATACCCCAGGACGACCAGGGTTGGCTGCTGGTTTTCCCGGCCTCTCTGCCCAGCCTCAGAGGAGCCCCACTTCTCGCAGGACCACCCCCCGCCCCCCGCCCATCTGCACACACCCTTTGGGGGGCTGATGACCCCCACTTCACCTGTCGCCTCCCATGTCCTGACTTACAGGTTAATGATGAAGCTGCCCCCCTCCTGAGTCACTTGTTAATGAATGGGGGCCCCTGCCTCCCCAGCTGGGTGTTAAGTGGCTTCTCCAGAAACTTGGGAAGTTGGGCTGTGCAGCAGAAGGGCCTCCCCGGTTTTGTGAATACTGGGGTCTTTGCAGGGTGCCCTGAGTAGGCTCCGGGGGCTGGGGGTCCCTAGGGCCAGGTCGTTCTCTGTGGGGCATCCTAGGTACCGCAGGTGCAGGGTGGCATCCCCCACCTCTACCCACTCTGTGCCACTGTGCCCCTTCGCCAGTCATCATAGCCACCAGCTGTCCCCACACACCACTCGGGGTCCCTGGGAGTGCTTGAGGAGTGCCTCTCTGGAGGGTCAGTCCCTGGGCCCAAGGCCCTACCCCCCACTGCACCCCACCTCCGTCACATTGCTCCTGCGTGCGGACTGGACACGATGCCCTCAGCTGTGGCCTTTGGCTTCTGTGTGCAGCCAGCACGGGAGATGTCCTGGACGCTGTGTCCCCACCGTGCTCCCCCATCGTGAACCAGTTGCGGTGGGACCTGAACGCGTCGCAGATCAAGACACTCACCAAGGAGCTCATTGAGCAGACGAAGCGTGTGTACGACCAGGTGGGCACACAGGCATTTGAGGACGTGTCCTTCGAGAGCACGCTCAAGGCACTGGCGGATGTGGAAGTGACCTACACGGGTGAGTGCCAGCGGCACGGGAGGCCATGGGTGTGGGGAGGGGCCGGTTCTGTCACCCCGGCCACCCCGAGGGCTCCCCACCTGGTCCTTTGAGAGGGCGCCAACTGGAAACCCGGGCCCCCTCCAGCCTCTTCCACCACCCTGTTTTCTCCTGAACGTTGCTCCAGTCACCTTAGTTTGTTTTCTGTGTGGTGTTTTGGGTTTGAATTTTCTCTGGGACAAGCTCTCAGTATGTTACCCAGGCTGGGCTCTGGCTCCTGGGCTCCAGCCACCCTCCTGCCTCAGCCTCCCGCGTAGCCGGGAGCTCTGGGGTGTACCACTGTTCCTGGCTTTTCACGGGTCGTAACTCGAGGTGCGAGGCTGGGTCATTTCATTGAGAAAAGAGGTCCATTTTGCCTCACGGCCCTCCAGGCTAAGGAAACTGAGGGCTGTGTGTGGTGAGGGGTACAGGCAGGGACAGGCACAGGAGGTGGCCTTGTTTCCTCTTGGCTGCTCTAAGAAGGAGGCAGGGAAAGCCCAAACACCTTTTTACCACCCGGTCCCCACTCAGAGCCCCTCCTGGTACCCCATGCCGCCAGGCAGAACAAGCAGCCCACTGACCTCCTTTCCTGTCCTTCTGGCCGCCGCCCAGCCCTCATGCAACCCTCACATCACCTCCTGTCCCCGGGCAGCCCCATGGCCCCAGGTGAGGCTGAGCCCTCTTGGTCCCCCCAACCCCCACCCCACCTTGCTTTTTTTTTTTTTTTTGAAGATGAGATCTTGCTGAGCTGCCTCAAAGTCCTAGTGCTCAAGTGACTCTCCTGCCTCAGCCTCCTAAGTTGCTGGCAATATTGGTGCACATTATCATGGCTTTTTCCTTTTAATTGCACCATTAAAATATAATTTGCCTGTGATATAGTTCGCTCATTTAAGTGGCTTTGAGCATATTCACAAAGTTGAACGTATGTGTATGTACGTGTGTATATGTAACATATACATATGCACGTAAAACATACACATAATACGTGTATTTGGTTCCTTTTTTTTTTTTTTTTTTGGAGACAGGCAGCTGTCAAACTTGCCGTGATCTTTCTGCCTCAACTTCTCAAGTGCTGGGTTCCCAGGCATGTGCCACCAAGCCCGGCCGTGCTTTCATCTTAGAATATTTTCATTCAGAGAGAAACAGTACCGCCCGTAGTGTCACTCCCCGTCCCTTCCCAGCCCCGGCGCCCCGAGTCCACCTCCCACCCCAGAGTCACCTGTCCTGGGCGTTTCCTGTCCACCAGGCTCACACTTCCTGTCCTCCTGGGTCTGGCATCTCTCACTGAGCACAGTGTCCCCGAGGTCTGTCCAGGCTGACACGAGCGGCACTGTCCTGGCTGGTACCCCTGCGTGGGGACAGACCCTGCTGTGTGCGTCCCTCTGTCTGTCTGTCGGTGGACACCGGCTGTGGTGCACGCAGGTCTCAGGGCAGTGCTGTCTCGTCCTCCTGGCTGCAGATGTGATGAGGCCGGGGCCCAGGGCCCCCGTGGCTCTGCCCTGCAGCCATCGCCGGCCACGGCTCTTTGGAGAACGCAGCCTGCTAGCCCTGGCCTGGTCCTCCTTGGCTTGGGCTTCAAGATTCAGTCCTCCTTAGGCCAGTGACATCCCCGAGGCCACTCCGTGTCCTCTGTCCTGTTTCAGTACAGAGGAACATCCTGGACTTCCCCCAGCACGTGTCCCCGTCCAAGGAGATCCGGGTGGCCAGCACGGAGGCCGACAAGGAGCTCTCGGAGTTCGACGTGGAGATGAGCATGAGGCAGGATGTGTACCAGCGGGTCGTCTGGCTGCAGGTGCGCGGGCCGGCCGCAGGCGGGAGCCACTTTGTGGCCCAAGAGCTCTGTCCCCTTGGTTTTCAAAAGCAGGACCACCAGGCGTGGTGACACGTGCCTGTAACCCTAGCCTGTAACCCTCCTGAGGCAGGAGGATCTCTTGTTCAAGGCCAGCCTGGCCACTTCATGGGATCAGATTCAGAGGGGCGAGGTATAGTTCAGTGGCGGTGTCCTGGGTTCAAGCCCACTGTTGCCCCCCACATGTAAATTTTACGTTTTGTTTTGTGACAGCGCTAAAAAACAAAAGCCAACAGAAAAAGCATTCAGCAGGAGAGGCTCCGTTGCATGGCCTGGCCACCACAGCTGGGTCACTACAGGGGCCAGGATGGGCTCCTCTCCTCTCCTCTGCTCTCCTCTGCTCTCCTGTTCTTTTCTTTCTTTCTTTCTTTCTTTCTTTCTTTCTTTCTTTCTTTCTTTCTCTCTCTCTCTCTCTCTCTCTCTCTCTCTCTCTCTCTCTCTCTTTCTTTCTTTCTTTCTTTCTTTCTGAGACAAGATCTCACTATGCAGTTTAGGCTGGCCTTGAGCTCACACTGTAGCCCAGGCTGGTCTCAAACTCTATAGCGATCCTCCTGCCTCAGCCTCCCAAGTGCTGGGATGACAGGCTTGAGCCACCGTGTCCTGCCCTGGGTGGATTTTTTTTCCCATGGGGCCCGTGAGGCCTCTCCTACATCAAGATGACCATTACGTGCTTTGGTACAGCAGGGGCTGTCACTGTGTGAACGGGTTTTTTTTTAATTGCATGTTTACTGAGACGGTAGTGTATGTTCACACGCTGTTGTGAGAGTTGACCCCGAAGCCAGCCAGGTGGTACATGTTTGTAAGCCCAGCACTTTGAGAGGCTGAGGCAGGATGACAGCAAGCTCCATCCCAGCCTGGACAGGAAGTTAGTAAGACTCTCTGGGAATTTAAACAGGCTGGGGGTGTGGCTCAGAGCAAAGGCCCTGGTTCCACGCCCAGTACCATCAACACAAGAAAAAGAAAATGAGGAACAAGACACGGGGCACCCTGCACGCTTTGCTGGGCTCCCCCACATCAACTGCACATGACTGTCACACGGCCTCCATCCCACATGGTGCTATGTGTGTGCCTGGGCTGCTCAGGACGACCCAGGGCGTCAGGCACTCGGGCCGGCTGATCAGGCTCTCGGGAAGCCACCCAGGTGCCCGTGACATCTGATTCACCGCCGCAGGAGAAGCTGCAGAAGGGCTCCCTGAGGCCTGAGGCGGCGCGGTACCTGGAGCGGCTCCTCAAGCTGGGCCGCAGGAACGGGCTCCACCTGCCCAAGGAGACCCAGGACGTGAGTGTGGGGTCCTGGAGGGGGCTGCACTCTCTGGGTGCTGTGCGGGGCAGCCCTGGGGTCCACTGGTCGGGAGGGGGCACGGGCAGGAACACTTGCAGTGGTGTCTTCAAGGAGGCATGGGACGGGCAGCCCCACTCCTGTAGTCAGGGCAGGTGATGGCGCCCCAGGCTGGCGACTGCAGGAGTGGGGGCCTAGGCTGAGGCATCAGCACAGGGCAGCAGCCTGCACGGAGCCAAGTGTCCCTGGCCCACCCCAGGCACTGTGGTGGCTGCGTGTCAGGGGGACCTGAAAAGGAGGGTGGTTTGTTCTGCAGCCAGTGCTGGATAGCAGGCACCATGGTGCACTTCAGAGTCCTAGCTCTTGGGAGGCTGAGGCAGGAGGATCCTAAGTCCAATCCCAGCCTGGGTAACTTCCCCTGTCCCAAAGGGTTCGAGCAGCGATGGTGAACCTTTTAGAAGCTGTCAGTGACACAGCCTGCAGCGACACACACACCTTGGGTCCACCGCCACCAGTGGGAGCGCTAGCTCCATGGTCAGCACTTGGGAAAAGAGTGTTGTTAAAAACCAGACTGGGTCTCAAGTCTGAGGTCCCGAAGACAGGTCCTTGGTGACCTTGGAGATGCCTTGGGCTGCTATCTTTCCCTGGGGAGCAGGAGCCCCACAGAGGAGCCTGTCCCGACCTGGCCGAGTGGGCAGGGAGTCAAGAGCCACTGCAGGCGCTGGAGGCCTGTGCCAGGTCCCCAGGACACCTAGTGTGTGGGTGGCTCGGGGAGGGGCGGACCCCAGAGGAATGTGAGTTTGCTTTATTGCACTTATAAATATTGCACTTACTTATAAAAGCCTCAAGTTTATCTTTTTTATAGCTGAGTAGTATTCCATTGTATAAAATGGAATGGGGGCACAGGCCCGCTGAGGACAGGACACCCCATGCTCTGTCCCAGTGCTCGCTCCACAGAGGCTGGGCCACCACTGCACCCCGAGGTTCCTCGTCCTAGGAACGGGAGGGAGCCCTCGGATGCCCCCCGCACCCATGTCTGTCTCTCCCACAGAAAATCAAGAGCATCAAGAAGAAGCTGAGCCTGCTGTGCATCGACTTCAACAAGAACCTGAATGAGGACACCACCTTCCTGCCCTTCACGCGCGAGGAGCTGGGTACGCCGGTAGCCCCGCGCCCCCACCGCGGCCGCCCGCTGTCCCTCTTCTGTGCTGTCTCCCTGCGGGGTGGGGCACGGTTGCCGGTCCCTTGCACAGCCAGCTCCCGCCTGCAGGGGGTCTCCCCGAGGACTTCCTGAACGCCCTGGAGAAGACGGAGGATGGCCAGCTGAAGGTCACGCTCAAGTACCCGCACTACTTCCCACTCCTGAAGAAGTGCCATGTGCCCGACACCAGGCGGAAGGTGGAGGCGGCCTTCAACTCGCGGTGCAAAGAGGTGACGCCTGGCGGGCGAGGGCTGAGGCCTTGGGGCCTGGGTCCCTGCGGGGCTGGGCAGAGGGGGGGGCGCGGTGACCTCCCACAGCAGCCGTGTTGCCCGCAGGAGAACTGCGCCATCCTCAAGGAGCTGGTGGCGCTGCGGGCCCAGAAGTGCAAGCTGCTGGGCTTCGGCACCCATGCCGACTATGTCCTGGAGATGAACATGGCCAAGACCAGCCAGGCGGTGGCCACCTTCCTGGGTACTGGCTAAGGTGGGGGGCGGGGCCTGCGAGGGGGCGGGGCCTGCGAGGGGGCGGGGCCTGGAGTGATGGCGCCCCGCCCCCGCAGACGAGCTGGCGCAGAAGCTGAAGCCCCTGGGTGAGCAGGAGCGCGCCGTGATCCTGGAGCTGAAGGAGGCAGAGTGCACGCGCCGGGGGCTGCCCTTCGATGGCCGCATCCACGCGTGGGACATGCGCTACTACATGAACCAGGTGGAGGAGACACGCTACTGCGTGGACCAGAACCTGCTCAAGGAGTACTTCCCCATGCAGGTGGTCACGCGCGGCCTGCTGGGCATCTACCAGGAGCTGCTGGGCCTCGCCTTCCAGCTGGAGGAGGGGGCCGCCGTGTGGCACGAGGACGTGCGGCTCTACTCTGTGCGCGACGCCGCCTCGGGCGAGCTCCTCGGCCAGTTCTACCTGGACCTGTACCCCAGGTGGGCCCTGGGGTCCTGGCGAGCCCCGCCTCCCCGCGCCCAGGACTGGAAGGGTGACTGGTGGTCTCCACGCGGGGAGGACCTGCTGGTCACAGCCACTGTCACTGTCATTTTGTCCCACCGAGTGGCCTTGTTGTCTTAGCCGGATGTGGGGGCGGCATGGGCAGCCCCAAAGCTCCCGCCTGCTGTGCATCCCCTGGGCCTGGTGCTGTTGGGGACCCTGAGTGGCTCCCCACAGGGCAGCCCCAGGCTACCTGGGCCATGCCTGACCCGCCGCCTCCCTAGGGAAGGCAAGTACGGCCACGCGGCCTGCTTCGGCCTGCAGCCTGGCTGCCTACGACCGGATGGCAGCCGCCAGATCGCTGTGGCGGCCATGGTGGCCAACTTCACCAAGCCCACCCCGGACGCCCCGTCCCTACTGCAGCATGATGAGGTGGAGACCTACTTCCACGAGTTCGGGCACGTGATGCACCAGCTCTGCTCACAGGTGCATGGGCCGTGAGGCGCAGGGCCCGCTCAGAGAGTGGGCTTCTCTGTGCCCTTCCCCTTGGCAAGGGACCCAGGCGCTCTCAGCCCCCCTCTCCATCCGCTCTCAGGCAGCTGGCCTCTGCCCAGTGGCTCCCTGGCTAAATGCTCCCGGGCTTGGGATTGCTTGCCCCTCCTCCCAGGGCTGGGATCCAGGTTCTTGTCTTGAATAAAGAATCAAACCAAAAGAGCCAGATGCAGTGGGGCAGTTTCCAGCCGAGGTTGGGACCGGGTTCCAGGGCACAGCTCAGCGGGGTGACCCAAGAGGCCAGTGACGAGCTCCCAGAAGGCCTCGGCCTCAGCACTGCACTGGCCCAGGAGCCCCGAGCTTAAGGGAGGCAGTCATGGTCTCCAACTGGCCCCGCTGTCTCCCAACCCGGCCCAGGCCGAGTTCGCTATGTTCAGCGGGACCCACGTGGAACGCGATTTCGTGGAGGCACCGTCACAGATGCTGGAGAACTGGGTGTGGGAGAAGGAGCCGCTGCTACGCATGTCCCAGCACTATCGCTCAGGCAGCGCCGTGCCCCAGGAGCTGCTGGACAAGCTCATCCAGTCGCGCCAGGCCAACACTGGTGGGGAGCGGCAGAGGGGCAGCTGGAGGTGGGGGCGTGACAGTGGCCACGGGGCCTCCTCCAGCACACGCTCCCGCCCACCCCCAGGGCTCTTCAACCTGCGCCAGATCGTGCTGGCCAAGGTGGACCAGGTCCTGCACACGTGCACGGATGCCGACCCGGCCAAGGAGTATGCACGGCTCTGCCAGGACATCCTTGGGGTCCCTGCCACGCCAGGTAGCCAGGCCGCGGCCCCAGGTCCCGGGGGACTCAGCAGCACCGTTGCTGGCCTCCCACTCCCCAGAGAAGGCCCTGGGCCCACAGGGTCAGGGCCAGCAGTGTCCCTGCACTCAGGGACCTGAGGGCACAGAACCACTCGGCCCCAAGGCCTGGCCGCCCTCACAGTGGAGGGGATGGGAAACAGCCCCTGGGGCCACCTCCCCGCAGGGCCAAGTGTGACCGTGTGCTCACTGACCTGACCGGGGCTCACCTGTCCTTTTCTGTCCAGGCACCAACATGCCGGCCACCTTCGGCCACCTGGCGGGCGGCTATGACGCACAGTACTACGGCTACTTGTGGAGCGAGGTGTTCTCCATGGACATGTTCCACACACGCTTCAAGCAGGAGGGGGTGCTGAGCCCCAAGGTGAGGCCGGGCCAGGCACCCTGGGCAGCCAAGCTCCACCTGCTTCTGCCCCCGGTCCTGGGCCTGGGTCAGCCGTGACTCACCCTGGCCCCGTGGTGCCGTCCTGCGCACTCTGCCTCCTGCCTGGGCTAGTTGTGGGGGGCAGGCAGACCCGGGACCCTCCCGCCCACACCCAGCCCTTGCCTTGTGCCCCACAGGTGGGCATGGACTATAGGACCACCATCCTGAGGCCGGGCGGCTCCGAGGACGCCAGCGCCATGCTGAAGCTCTTCCTGGGCCGCGAGCCCCGGCAGGACGCCTTCCTCCTGAGCAAGGGGCTGCGGGTGGAGGCCAGCGAGCCCGCTGCCTGCTGACCCCAGGGCCTGCGGCCTCTGTGCCCGCCCACTGCCCTGTGCCTTAGCCCCAGCTCGACGGTGGCCCACGGCCAGCGCTCCGAGCCACAGTCTGAGTGCCAGCAAGTCCTCATCTCTGTCCCTGTCCCAGCCTGCTCCCGACCCACGGAGCCAGGCGGGTGCACAGAGCTCGCCCCGCGGGCCCCATTTCCATTGCACTAGCGACCCTTCCGGGCTGCGCCTGTCACACAAGGTGGTTGTGCTGTGGGACACAGCCAGTAAACACTTGAAATGGTTCCCACGCTGGTCTTTGGCTCCGTCCCATCTGCGCAGGGCAGCTGGGCCCGTCCCAAGCTGTCCTGTCTACAGCGCTGGGTGTCAATTCCCCCAGTGCTGTGGGTCCCTGGGGACGGCTGGGTGCTAGGACCAATCAGGCCAGGGCTGGGGGCGCTGGGAAGGGCCCCGTTCTGTCTGAGGGGCCGGAGGCCGGGATCACCCACGTGGCTCGGGAGAATCCCTCCCCATCCGTGTCCAGCCCTGTCCCCCTACAGCGGCCCATGCTCAGCTCTTCCAGGAGTGCCTGGGGCCCCCTGGGACATGGGAACCCCACGGCCTCAGCCTCACCACAGCTGGGCTCGGGGCTGTCAGAAGCATCGAAGCCTTGGGTGGGGGGGCAGAGGTCTTGTGCATCCTTCCGTATTTTTGTGAAAATACCTCCGTGGCTTTGTTGGGTAGTACTGAGGCTCCAACCCAGGGCCTCAGGGCTGCTCTGCGTCTCTAGCCCTTTGTACTTCTGTGACACGGTCCTGCTCAGTGGCAGAGCTAGGCCTCCCAGGATGCTGAGGTGACATGCCTGTGCCACCACACCCGACCCTCAGGGTGGGGAAATGTCCATAGACATGTGTGGGTGCCTTCCCCCCTGTGTGCCAGGTCACTGAGACCGTTTCCCAAGAGGGTCTGCACTTCTCAGCCTGAATCACTGGAACCCATTCTGTGTTCCCCGCCATCCACTGGAACCCATTCAGTGTTCCCCAGCCCCCACCCCCACCCTATTGTGCCTCAGGATTCCGGGCGGCGGGAGCTGCAATACTGGCCGGGTCCAGCAGGTGGCAGGACTAGCCTCATTAATTCCCCGCCCCGGTAGTGTAGCTCCAGGCTCCCAGTTTGCGTCTCTTCCTGTTTTCTACCCATCAGGCTGGGCGATCTTTGTTCCCATCTCAGAGAAGCCCTTTCCCTGCCTAGGACACGGCAGTGGTTGCTTTGATTTCCGCAGTACTGGGGATAGAACCCGGGGCCTTCACACTGAGCTACATCCCAGCCCCTTTCATTTATTTTGAGGCAGGGTCTGGTTAAATGGTTCTTGCCCACGCTGGGCTGAACTGGTGATCCTCCTGCCTCAGCCCCCTGGAGTGCCGGGGTGACAGCCCGCACCCCACACCCTGCTAGCGTTTGCTCATTTTGTCGAGTACAGGGCAAGTTTTTCACACTCCTGGGTCTCCTCTCCCAAACACACTCAGGGCGGCTGTTTTTCGGTTTTGTAACTTTCGTTATTATCCAGATGGTGCTGCCACAGACCCTGGCTGCCTCCCTGAAAGTGCATGTGCCAGCCACGCACACCACTCTCGCCTACTCCGTATTTTTCTGAACTTTTCTTGGGGGGAGGCGGGTATCTGAAATCGAACTCACAACCTCATGCTTCCTGGGCAAACACCACGCTGCTGAGCTATACAATTCAATATTTTTGCAACCTCCTATGGGTACATAATTATGTCAACAATTAGACTTTTTTGTTGTTTTTAGTACTGGGGATCGAACTCGCGACCTCACACTTGCCAGGCAGGCGCTTAAGCCACTGAGCTAAATCCCCAGCCCCAGCAATTAAACTAAAAAAAAAAAATCACAGCCAGTGGTGACACACGCCTATAATCTCAGCAGTCTGGGAGGCTGAGACCGAAGGATGGCAGATTTAGCGAGATACTTTCTCAAAAAATAAGGGCTGAGGATGTTTAAGTTCAATGACCTGTACCGGGGGTGGGGGAGGAAAAGCGGTTGGTCTGCCCTCAGCGCCCTTTCCCGATTCATTAATGAATGAATGATGAAGGAATGGCTCAGTTCCTAATTTTAAAACCCTCTGGACTGGAGCCCAGCAATGCATTGGCCACGCCCTGAGGTCTGACCACGCCCCTGGGACGCTGCGCATGCTCAGTCGCTAGCAGTCGCCAAACTACACTTTACCGGCATATACCATTTCCATTTATCGTTCCGGGTGGGGATGCCGGTGGGAGTCTTCTTCCAGTGGAAAGGTTGAAGTTGTCCTTTCTCTTCTCTAAGGAGGGTCGCTGGGCACGTGCTTGTGTATGGGTTTCAGTTATGCCTTTGGTCATAACTGGGGCTTCAGAGCCTCCCCACCTCCGCGGCGCCTTGACTGGATCCCCCCCCCGCGGCAGCATTGGTGCTGTCCATTCTGGTCACGTGAGTGGGCAAGATGGCGGCCTCTGGTGCGCGCGGTGAGCGTCGCTGCTGCTGAGACGCAGGTGGCGGTGCCTGGAAGACAGATTGGGCACCTCGGGAGCTCGCCAGGGCGTTCTGGCGGCGGAGGGCACGGTGCGGGGTCGGGTTCTAGCGGGCGGACTTAGGGAGAGCGCCGCCGGGGGGCATCCAGTTTCTGGGATTCGTTGACCGGGGTTTGGAGAAAGCCCGAGTCCCTTAGTCCCCCGCCCTCCCTTTCTCCATGGACCCCTGCAGAGCCGCAGAAGCGGGGCTCGCCCCCTTGTCAGCTTTGCAGAACCTTGTGAGTACCGAGGATTGAATCCAGGGCCTTTGCCTTGAGCTACATCCGCAGCCCTTTTTATTTTTTCGTTTTGAGACACGATCACGCTGAATCACCGAGTTGCCCAGGTTGACCTCGATCTTGGGCTCCTCCTGCCTCCGCCTCTCAGAGTGCTGGGGTAACCAGCGTGCGCCCCCACAGCCAGGTGCCTTGAGAGAGGCCCGGCACAGATCGAAAGCCAGGCATCCCGAGTCCTGCCCGCCCTTAAGTCAAGTGGATTCTCACCCGGTAGGACGAGGGGATGGGTCCCAGGGCTCTCCATGCCCCGCCAGCTCACCCACTCCTGCCCGACGGGGACGTGGGGACTCTTCTGGGGCGGGAAGTGTGAGCCACCTGGGGCGGCTGTGCTTTTAAATCCAGAGAGCCCTCACCTGCTGCTGGGAACGCGGCCGGCTGTCCCGCCACCTTTGCCAGGTTCTCAGCTGGTCTGGAGGCCAGAGAGGGTCCTTTCTCGCGGTAGAGCTGTCAGTTAATCTCACTTCACCCAAGCAACTAAGCACTTGGGTTTGTTTTGTTTTGTTTTTGTCTTTTTGAGACAGGGTCTCCCTATGCGGTTCAGGCTGGCCTTGAGCTCACTTTGTAGCCCAGGCTGGTCTCCAATTTGCAAGAATCCACCTGCCTCAGCCTCCCGAATTCTGGGGTTATGGGAGTGCACCATCAGGCCCTGTTTTAAGCACTTGTGTTTTCCAGTTGGAAAACTCTGGGTCCTTGACCCGCTGCGCCCTTCCTCGCCTTACTTTCCTCTCCTATAGAACAGGGACAGCCCCGATTCCTATCAGTGATGCTGAGGAGCAGTGAGTTAGTACTAAGGGTTTATCCAAATGCTCAGGACATAGCAAATGACACGTAAAGGTCAGCTACTGCCGCTGCTAAGAGTTTGTGGTGTTATTGAGGACCTACTGTGTGCACTCACTGAAGACCTACTGTGTGTGCATTTGTGCTGAGTGCTAGGGACACAGTGGTGACCCAGAATCCTCTAAGTACCTGCCTTCAGAGTTCCATTCTTGTGAGACAAACCTTAAATCGCAGGGCCGGTGGTGCACACCCATCATCCCAGCTCTCGGGGAGGAGGATTTTGCAAGTTCAAGCCCAACCTGGCACCTTCTGAACTATGCAAGACTCTAGCATTTAAAAAAAAATACTTTAGAAAGGGCCGAGGCTGTAGCTCAGTGTGAGTACCCTGTGTTCCATCCCTAGTATCACAAAAATGGTTTAAAAAAAAGAAGAAGAATCATAAATAAGATAATAAATGTCCAATATGCTGTTCAGGGTGGTTAATGCTTTAAAGAGACAGTGATGGAGACGGCTTCCCCAAGGCAGTGGCATTTGAGAGGGAAGTGAGAGCAGTGGCCATGGGATGTTTCATTTTGCTTCTGTTGTTCTTTTGACATCTACCTTACTATGGCCTTCAGGCTGCCATTGAACTCACCTTGTAGCTGAACTCTTAGCTGTCACCCCGCCTCAGCCTTGTGAGCACTGCCATGACGTGTGCACCGCCATGCCTCGCTCAGAGGTGCATGTGGGGAGGGCTGTTCCTCTTGTCGAGAAAACCCTGTGCAAAGGCCCTAGGGTAGGACAGGAGCAAACACTCAAGAGAGTGGAGCAGAGAGAACATCGGTACCTGGAGGCAGGATGACTGGGGACATCTCGGGGTCAGCCAGCATGATCGCAGGGGCTGCTGCGTGGAGAACAGAGTGCAGGTCATGGCTCAGCGGAGGCAGGGATTCAGGCTGAGGCCCAGAGAGGGCAGGCAGCTCCTGGAAAGCAGCACAGCAGGTGGGGCAAGACGGAGCTGGGCTCTCAACCCAGACACCCTCCTAGACGCTGCGAATGATTAGGATGGAGGTCGCTAGCCCACCTCACTTTACGTTTGTAGTGCTTGTGGTACTGATATTAACCCGAGGCCTTCACACTGAGCTACAGTCCTGGCCCCGCCCCTCAGTCTAAGCGCTGCGTTCTTGTGCTGCAGGTTTAGCTGCTGAGGACTCAGCCTGCCAGCGGGCAGGCACCATGGTGACTGAGCAGGAGGTGGAGGCCATTGGGAAAACCCTGGTGGATGCCACGAAGCCCCTGCAGGCCCGCTTTCGGGCCCTCTTCACGCTGCGTGGGCTCGGTGGCGCAGATGCCATCGCGTGGATCAGCCGGGGTTTTGGGGATGACTCGGCCCTGCTGAAGCATGAGCTGGCCTACTGCCTGGGCCAGATGCAGGACCCCCGCGCTATCCCCGTGCTGGCGGACGTGCTGCGGGACACGAGCCAGGAGGCCATGGTGCGCCACGAGGCGGGTGAGTATCCGGCCCTCCTCACCCCTCCACCCTGGCCATTCTGTAAAAAGAATAGCGAGATCCTGTCTCAGACACCCCAGGCCTCCAGGGCCTTGGCACATGCCACTCCCCGTCTTAAGGCCGCCTTGGTCTGCTCACTTGCCTCCCTCATACCCCAGCATAGAATCTCCCCCTGCAGAGAGGGAGGGCTCCCGTGGGGCTGGAGCTCCTTATCCCCTGGGCACTGGGTATAATGACAGGGTCTCCGGCCAGGGGGTGCTGTCTGGGGTGAGCAGGTTTTGCTTGGGGCGGGGCCCAAGACCAGGTTCTGCAGGAAGATTCTGATTGGTCCACTTTGGTGTCTGTGTGCTACTGTCCAATCAGCCATGGCTGGGGAGGGGCGACAGCTGATGGCCGGTGGCAGTGGGTTCTCCCCACTCATCCAGCCTGAACTCTGGTTTGTCCTCAGGGGAAGCCCTGGGCGCTATCGGGAACCCGGAGGTGCTGGAGCTCCTGAAGCAGTACTCCGCCGACCCTGTGGTTGAGGTAAGGGGTCCTTAGCATCTGTCTTAGTGTCCTTCTGTGTCCAGAGCCCCTCACTGAACACAGTGTCCTCAAGAGCTGTGTGCACACTGGCGAGTATCAGAACCTCGCTCCTTTATCCTGCCCAAGTAATATTCCAAAAGCCACGGGTGGAATGTTCTGTGCCTCTATCCATCCACCTGCACACAGTTTTCCTGTCCTCGCTTTGGGTCATCGAGAATGGTGCCGCTGCAGAGGTTCTGGGTAACGCTGCAGCCTGTGGGTCTGTGCCCTGCTCCAAGCACTGGGTGGCCTTTCATCCCCACCCCCCCCGAACCGGGTCCCAAGGCCCTACACAGCCTGACTCCCTCGCCCCCACCACTCCCTCCCCCCGCAGGTGGCCGAGACCTGCCAGCTGGCCGTCCGGCGCCTGGAGTGGCTCCAGCAGCACCCTGGGGAGCTGGTGGCGGCCGCGGGACCCTACCTCTCGGTGGACCCTGCACCCCCGGCCGAGGAGCGAGACGTGGGGCAGCTGCGGGAGGCGCTGTTGGACGAGACCCGGCCTCTCTTCGAGCGGTACCGTGCCATGTTCGCGCTGCGCAATGCGGGCGGGGAGGAGGCTGCACTGGCCCTGGCAGAGGGTAAGCAGGGGCCCCAGGGTGGGGCCCGGGGGTGGGGGACCCCACCTGCCCTCCCTGCTCCTGCCCCTCCTGTCTCGACCCAGCCTCAGCCTCTCCCTGCCCCCCGCAGGCCTGCGCTGCGGCAGCGCGCTCTTCCGCCACGAGGTGGGCTACGTGCTGGGCCAGCTGCAGCACGAGGCCGCGGTGGCCCCGCTGGCTGCCGCCCTGGCCCGCCGCGCCGAAAGCCCCATGGTGCGACACGAGTGCGCCGAGGCCCTGGGCGCCATCGCCCGGCCCGCCTGCCTGGCTGCGCTGCAGGCGCACGTGACCGACCCGGAGCGCGTGGTGCGTGAGAGCTGCGAGGTGGCGCTGGACCTGTACGAGCACGAGCGCGGGCTGGCCTTCCAGTATGCCGACGGGCTGGAGCGCCTGCGGCCCGCGCCCTAGGCCCCCGGGGCCCACCCTGCCGTCCCCTCCAGCCCTGCGCGCCGGCCCAGGTCAGTGTCCTGCTGCCCGCACCACCCAGGCCTGGCTTCTGCATCCTGACGCTGCCCCCCATCGGGTTGGGGGACCGGAAGCACCCCGAGGCCCAGTGTCCCGCTCGGGAGCGGAAGGTTCCAGGCTGCAGGCGCACGAGAAGGGGTCTGGGATATGCCCGGCCCAGGTTAAGGCGTACTGGGGGGTGAGGATGTTGGGGACCCTGGAGACAGAACTAGGGCTCTTGGGAAGTGTCGGGGTGACAGTGACTCAGGCTTTACCAGGAATGGGAAATGGCGTTCGGAGGTTCCTCACCCTTTGGGGCCCAAGCCAGGACTGGGAGGTGGCCTCTGGCCAGACTGGGCTAGGGGTGCTTGCGGGCCCCAGGGTGGTGCCCAGATGGAATATTAAACTATTTTTGCTGATCAGTGACTCTTCATTGTGTCGGGGTGGGCTGCCCAGCAGAACCATGGACACACCCTCGTGTAGCAGGGCATTTGGAGCCATAGATGGGCCCTAGGGGTCTTCCCACCAGCTCAGGGCACAACTACTCAGGTAGTCCCCTTAAGGGGGTTCTGGGGAAGCAGCCCTCCTGCCCAGGCCTCTCCAGACTCTGATTGTCTTCCAGGTCCTATTAGGGGCGTGGAAGAAGGGGTTTTGTGGTATGCCTAAGAGTCCTTGTCATCTAGGTTCCCACAGTTCCTCCATGCACCGCTGTGGACAGCCAGTTCATAGCTGGCAGGCATTCGACAATGCTCAGACCCCTAAAATAGCACGAGGTGGCCCAGATGTCAAGCATCTTTCAGTGACAGGTTATGTGGGGTCCCAGGCCCGAGGGAAGCCTCCAGGTTACAGGCCACCGGCTCAGTGAGCCCTAGGTTGTGTCTGTTACGGTCCTGCGCTGGTGGTTGGTTTCTCTAAGCCTCCCCATTGGGCCTCCACCTTGTCCATCTCACCCCTGTTGGCCAATGAACGGCATGGGCGTGGCCAGCATCTGTTTCCAGGGCCACATTGCAGCCTGGTCTCCCCACGGCTGCCACCAGAGGGCGCGCGTGAGCTAGCGCCCCGGGGCTTCCGCGCCACTGAGAGGCCCTGGCTGCCCTATTTGCAGCTCCAGCTCCTCCCCCGCTGCCCATTCGAGGCTTTGTAACTGATGTGGTTCACCCTAAGTTTCCGTTTTTTTCCTTGTTATCCATCTTCCTGCCGCACTGCCAACTCCACGTGGGCTAGGGTTTCGGGTCTGTTGTGATCACAGTAAGCGCAGGGATGGATGGAAGGAGCCAGCGATGGGGAAATCCGGAGGTTTCAGGAGCAGGCACAGCAGGTGCAAAGGCCCTGAGATCGGATGTATCGGCAGTCACAGCTGCCAAGCGAGGGAGGAGGCGGCGGGCGGAAGGGATTTGCGCCGCGCTTAATCCAGGCAGATGGTGCCGCAGCGGGGTGGGGAATCCTCTCAGCAAAGCACCTAATACTTCCGCTGCGCAGTCACCTCCGGGCTTCTGCGCCAGGTGGCCGCCATGGCAGGGCTCGCAGGCGAGGAGGCGGCGGCCGAGGGCTGGAGCCCGGGCCCGCCCATGTACGAGGAGTACCAGCCGCCCCCGCTGGACACCATCCGCCTGCCCCGCTATGCGCTCTACCTGCTGATGGCCGCGCTCGTGGTGGTGGCAGTGGCCTACGCCATCGTGGGTCACCTCATCAAGGACCTGGCGCACGACCTGGCCGGTGAGCGAGCGCCACCCTCCGCACGCGTGGCCGGGGACAGGGATCCTCCGTGAGCCTCAGCTGGGGGGGGACCTGGGGACAGGCCAGGGCAAGGGGCCCTCACGGCTGTCCCCCTGCAGATTGGGCCTTCGGGCCGAAGTCAGACCAGGAGGACGCCCCGCGGGAGCTGTGCGACAGCACGGCTGGCGAGGACCTGGAGGAGCTGGACCTGGAGCTGGCCCTGGCCTGGCGGGGTGACGAGGACCCTGGCGGGGGTGGCGAGGGGACCCCCTCAGGAGCCCGCACCCGGGACTCCCACCGCCCATCCATCAGTTTCAAAGACCCGCCGGTGCAGAGCTCCTGGAAGCCGCACTGAGCTGGGTGCTGACAGCGGAGACCAGCACACTGTAGCCCCCCAAAATCCGCGCCCCGCCCCCTGCCCCAGCCCTAGCCAGGCCAGGCCCTGGGCAGTCTGTCATGGAACTTAAGACGCTTTTAAAAACTTAAGTCATCAACCTCTGCTTTTCCTTGTGGTGCTGGGGATTGATCCCGGGGCCTTTGTGCCCAGCCCTGTCCCCTCCCTTATTTTGAAATGAGGCCTCACTATGTGGCCCAGGCTGGGCTGGAAATTGCGATGCTCCTGCCTCAACCTCCCAGAGTGCTGGGATGATGGATGTGCTTCTCCTAATCCCCGCCCCCCCGTAAGCCCGTGTCGTGCATGGGCTGGCGGAACCCCTCCCCCGGGGAGCACTTACTTCCGCACCTGACAGCTGGAGACCCCGAGACACACCACAGGGGACTGGCCCAAAGAGCCCTGCGGAGCGTGCGGCTCACCTTGGTGGGGTCCTACCTGCCCCGCCCCCATGTATCTTCGCCCTCACCCAGGCTGGGGGGGGGACCTGATGTCCCCTGACCTGTTCCATCCGAGGTCCCCAGCTCTGCCGCGTCCTCTACCTGCCCCGCGGGGACCCTCAGGGCTCCCCAAGGGAGGGATCCCCGGTATGCAGCAGGCCCGCTCCGGAAAGACCCGTGCGCTGGTCCCTGCCTTCCTTTTAGGTGGCCGGGGTGTGGTCTGGTTCCGTGGCAGCCGGCGTGGGGCGCCCCTTGCCTGGCAAGGACGCACTAATTCAGCCTGGGAGGGAAGCCGAGCCTGAGTCCTCCCACTCAGGGGCGCCCCCATCCTGGGGCCACAGGTTTGTGTGCCTCAGGTTGGGCGTGGACCGTGTCCGTGGCCCTGTGTCGTGGGTCTCCAAGGCCAGGAGGCTGGTGCAGTCCTGGAAGCCTGATGAGGTCTGCCTGTCCTGGGCTCTGTGGTTTATGCCCTTGGTGCCACAATTTGGGAGGCTGAGGCAGGAGGGTCTCAAGTGCCAGCCCATCCTAGGCAAATAAGCAAGACCTGGTGTCAAAGTCATAAAAAGTCCTAAGGGTCGAAGCATGCGCTCGAGACCTTAGGTACCCTTGCCAGTGCCCCTCCAAAATCCGGGTTCCCGACAGAATGGAATAGACAGTCCAGTCACTGAGCCGGGGCACCCGGGAAGCCACCAAGGGCAGCTGTGATACTGCGGTTGGATTTGTGAGTTCACAAAGCAGGAGACGAGGCCCGCGGAGGACGCGAGGTCATCAAGCCCAGCTGGGGATGGCAAGGGGACCCTGAGGCCCTTGATCCCGGGCGGGCGGGCAGGCAAGGTGCAGGGCAGGGCGGAGCCCCGCGGAGTTAATGGTACACCGGGTCCAGAGTCTGCTGGGGGTGGGGGCGCCTCTTATCCCCGCGGGCGCCAGGGGCGCGCTCACACCTGTCGCTGGAGGCCATGGACACCCTGGGGACGCTGCTCGCGCTGGCCGCCTTGTTCCTGCCCTGGGTCCAGGCCCAGGAGGGTAAGGGGGTCACGGGGGTGCGCTCTGCCTCGGGTTGGCCGTCTCCCCCACTTTCCACGACCCAGAAACAGCCCTGAGCGAGCAGGGCAGAGCTTCCCGCTCCCTAAGCCCCTCCCCTCCACGGCTCCTCACTCTCTTAGCCCCTTTGGGGCCCTGCTTCTCGGAGTCCCCCTCCTCACCCAGCTGTTCCCCTCTCTGCCACCTTTTGGGGCTCCCCTCCCCCTCTAAACCCATTCCTCGTATAAGCCCCACCCCTACCAAGCCCGTCCCCTCTGCAGGGCCATCCTCTGTCCCTCTTTGGGCTCCCTTGCTCCTGTGACCCCCCACTTCCTTCATAAGTCCCCCCAGGGCCTCCTGGCCCCGCCTATTTTATAAGCCACTCCCCAAGACTGCCCCTTTATAAGCCACGCCCACCCGAAAGCTCCTATGGCCCCGCCTCCTTTGCGGGTCCCTCCCAGGCTCCGCCCCCTCATCGACCAGTCTCATCTATAGGCCCCCGCCAACCCCACGCCCCACCCCAACCCTCGCCTCCTTTATAAGCCCCACCCCGGCCCCGCCCCTCTCCTGAGTACCCCTCCCCCCAGCAGGGCTCTGAGCTCTGGTTCTCTGAGCACCCGCAGACCCTTGCCCCGCTCCCAGCCTGGGGACCCCAGCTCTCCCCCGCCTCTGACCCCACCCCACCCCTGCAGAGCGGCACATGAAGCCATGGCTGGTGGGCCTGACGGCGGTCGTGGTCTTCCTGTTCATCGTCTTCGTGCTCCTGCTGGCCAACCGCATCTGGTGCTCCAAAGCCAGGTGGGGACCTGCCTCCCCAAGCCCTGTCCCCACCACATCCAGGCCGCTGCCCGCCACCCTCTCCCACCTGCACCTGTCCCCTCTGCGCCCCCGAAAGCCATGGAGCGCACCCCTGCTTTTTGGAGTTCCGGAGCCCCTGTGGGGGGGAAACTGAGGCACACCGAGTGCCCGCCTCCCGCCCTTCCCCCAGTCTCACGCCCCTGTCTCCATCTGCAGAGCTGAAGATGAGGAGACCATTGAGAGAATACAGCCCAACCTTTACGAGAACCTAGGCACAAGGTACTGCCTGTGTGGGCGTGTGTGGACATGCGTGGGGCCAGGGGGACTGGGGGCCCCCATCCTTGCAACAGGGGGGCTGGGTTGCACAGATGACCCCTTACTGCCTTCCAATGTTCACTTGCCCCAGGACCTTTGCACATGCTGTTCCCACTGATTACAGCGCCTTTCTCTCTGCCTCCTGGCTGGCTCCTCCCCCTTCAGTCTGTTCAGGGGTTCTTCCCTCACAGAGGACCCCTCTGACTACCAGCCCTCCGTCCCTGTCCACCGGCCATTTAGCCACCAGCTGAAAGGCTCCTGGTCCTTCCCAGAGGTCACCTCTCTAGACGGTGGCTTCTGGTATGCAAAGACTTAGCTCAGCCCTGGGTACCACGGACCAGACCCTTGGCTTGGCCAGAGAAGAGTGGGGGGGGGAGGGGCCAGACTGCCTGGGACTCGGCTCTGGGTGCCCAGATGTGACCCGGTTGCGGCCCTTAACGCCAACGCCACGCCTTTCCTTCCCACCCCTGCAGGCAGGAGAGCAGGAAGGGGAAGAGTGGGAGGAAGGCTCGGAGCAGCGGGGAGACCAATGGGGGCCTGGAGCTGGGAGAAGCCCAGGAGGCCGAGGGCTCCGAGGAAATTAAGACGAGTTTGTGACGCCCCCTCTGCACCCAGCACCCCGCGATGGCTGAGCCCCTCGGGCCCCGCCCCTGCCTGGTGGTTCCTGAACCCAGACAGCACCCCTGCTTGGTGCCGCTGCTGGTCCCCACCACTCGGGGCTCCGCCGCTCCGCACCCCTTGCCTGACACCCCCAGCCCCCCTTTCGGCCAGAACATCCCTGCCTCATGCAGCCTCTGGGCCCCGTGAGCCAAGGCTTGCCCTGGAGGTCCCTAATAAAGAATCAATACAATCTCTTTATATTTATTTCGGGTTTTGGGGGGGCTGTTGAGACAGGGTCTCGCTGTGTACTCCTGTCTGACCTTAAACTGGCAGCGATCCTCCTGCCTCAGCCTCCCAAGTGGTGGGATTCAGGGTATGTGCGGCCACGCTCCATAGGGGCTCTATAGGGGGGGCTCTTGTGATCCCTCAGGACCCCCAGGGCAGGTGCCTGGGGGTTAGGGGGACCCTGGCAGGGTGGGAGCCCCCATTTTGCAATGCCCAGGCTGCCCGGCTGGGCACGCAATGTGCTCCTGGTGCCCGTCTTGTTTTGCTGCCCTGAGCCCTGGACTTTGAGCATCTTGGCCGCCCCCCCCCCCCCCGCAACTTGGGCCACGTGACTGTTCCGGGGCGCTCACTCGGAGGGTGGGGTGCCCTGGGGCCTGTGTATTGGAAAGAACCCACGCTTTGCCCCCTTTCCTCTTCTCCCTGTCTCCCCACGCCCTGGACTTCGCCCAGCCCTGGCCATTCCTTAATGCGGACTCCGATAGAGCTGGGCTTCTGGGGCTCCAGGCTGGGCCCGCTGCTGGGCAGAGGGGACCTTCCCCCAGACACCTCCAGGACCGTCCGCCAGGAGGAGCCACAGCCACAGGGGCCGAGCCCGCGACGCATGCTCCGTGCGTCCGCCTGAGCCGCTCGGGTAGGTGCGCGCCGGGTCCCAGCACCCGGGAGGCTGAGGCGGGAGGATCCCCCTGGACTGCGTAGCAAGATCCTGTCTGGAGAACAAAAAGGCAGCGCTTATGAGTTATCGCAAAACCTGGTGCCCAGCCGCTGCCCGGCCCTGCCGTCCACTCGGTGGCCAAAAATGAATGTTTCCCCCTCCTGTTTGTATCACCCACGTAATGCAGCGAGTCTGTGATAAATGGGACCTCACCTCGAGGCCCTCCTTGCCCTGGCTTCCCGGCCCCTCAGGGGTCCGGGAGGGAAAAGTTGGGGGTTCAGGGAGTCATTCTCAGACTTGGGGACCCGCAGCTTACCGACGAATCCAATTGCTGATACACGTTCCCAGGGGATTCGTGGGGTCCTCAATCACGCCATGCGCCTTCGGTCTGTTCCACTCGGTGCTTCCTCCTGTCTTTCCCTTTTCGCCTTCACCATCCCTCCGTCCCTTCCACCAGGGCCCTCTCCGTGTATCCATATCGGGGTTCATCCGTCCACTCGCACCCACTACCCGTCCACTCTCACCCACTCTCCACTGATCGACTACCCGATACTCACCACCCACTTGGCAAACCCCCACCCACCTACCCACCCATCCATCCATTCATCCA
>PVLA01013827.1:0-34394 GCA_004027455.1 Hydrochoerus hydrochaeris | reverse complement strand
AAGAAGAAAAGAAGAAGAAGAAGAAGAGGAAGAAAAGAAGAAGAAGAAGAAGAAGAAGAAGAAGAAGAAGAAGAAGAAGAAGAAGAAGAAGAAAACAACATGTTGGGAAGGCTATGAAGAACTGAGAAAGTTTGGATGCTGTTGAAAGAAATGTAAAATAATACAGTTGCTATGGAACAGAATATAAAAGATCTTCAAAAAAGTAAAAATAGATTATATGAGCTAGTAATACCATTCCTATATATGTATCAAAAGGAAACAAACATATAATCTGTAGCTAAAGAAATATCTATACTCCTAAATTCACTTCATTATTCACAGTAGCAAAGATGTTTATCTATCAACAAAAATGTATTAAAATGTATGAGATATATATATATATATATATATATATATATATATATATATATATATATATAATGGAATATTCAGTCTCATTAAGAAGAAAATTATTCCATATATGACAATGTTGATGATGAACATGTGTAAAGCACATGTATAGGATATAATTATGCCAAGTGACATAATCCTGTCATGGAAGAACATATTGAAAGACATCATTTATTTGAGATATATAAAAGAACCAAACATGTAGAAAACAGTGTAACAGAAGTTACTAGTAGCTTGAAAAGGAAGAAATGGGTCATTGCTATTTGACAGATAAATCATTAACTACTCACATCATAAAACAGAAAAATGTCAAGTCACTCATCTAATCTTATACATCAAAAGTCTATTAAATGAAAAAAATTAATTCAAAGCATGAAAAGAAGCAAATAATAATAATAAGAGCAGAAATACATGAAACTGAACACACAAAGAAAGCCTGGTGTGGTGATGCATGCACATAATACCAGAACTCTGGGGACATGAGACAGGTTGGAGCCCAGTCTAGGCAACTTAGTAATAACCTGTCTAAAAAAGTAATAATAAAATAAAAAACCCCAGGGATGTAGTTCACTGTAAAGCCCCGAGTTGCACCCACAGTACCAGGAAAAAGTAAGAAAAAAATATGAGAGTTCCTCAAAATATTAAGAAAAATTGATAAAATTCTAGTAAAACTAACATATAAAGAGAGAAGTTACAAATAATTCCAGCAAAGAGATATTACTACCTTTAAACAAACAATTCAACACACATAAAATTTGAAAACCACAAATCACCCCAATTCACTCAGCATGCATATTGTATATATAGCTCAATAATTATTAAGGAAACTGAAATTGTAATTTTAACACTCCTAGAAAAGAAATCTCTATTCCCAGATGGTCTCATTGAAAACTCTGCCAAGTATTTAAATAACTAATACCCATTCTACACATCCTTTAAGGGAGCTTATTCCAACTCATTCTATAAAGTCATTATTAACCAGGCTGCCAAACACAGAGCTATCATAATAAAACTGCAAATTAGTACCCTTCATGAATATAGATAAAAATATTCCTAAGAAAATATTAACAAATAGAATTCAGCAATATATGAAATAAATTATACACTATGACATAGTAAAGTTTATTTGAGGGAAGCAAATCTACTCCAATATGTGAAAATCAAAATATTAACCATATTAAGCTAAAGAACAACAACAACAAAAAAAACCCACATAATCATGTCCACTGATGCAGAAAAGGTATCTATCTGACAAAACTCAACACACATTCATGACAAAAACTTCCACAAAATTTGGAATAGAAGAAGCCTCTATATTTTGACTTATTTTAAATCTACAATAAAAATGTCTGAAGCTAACATCATATTTGATGATTAAAAACTACACGCTTTTTGCCTAAGATGAGCAACAAGGCAAACATATCAGCTCTCAGCACATTAACCAGAGAAATACAGTTAAAACAAAAGGCATACAGATTTTAAAGGAAAAATAAAACTGTATTTATGCATGGCATAATAATATGTAAAGAAGGATAATAAGATATTAAACAAACAATCCTACATGTATTAATATGACAAGTTAGATGAAATAAATCAATTCCTAGCAAACTACAAACTATCATAACTCATTTAGTATAACTTACTACAAAAAAAGCAAAATTTAAAAGTTCTTGAATGAATAAGTAATTTCAGCAAAGTTACACAATACAGGAAAAAGATTTTAAAAGTCAATTGTATTTTAACATAGCAACAATGAATGCAGAAATTAAAATAAACATATAATGCCATTAATAATGCCTGAAAAAATATAACAATTAATTGTAAGTCTAATGAAATTTTCACAGGATGTCTGTGGTGATAATTACAAAATCTTGTTGAAAGAAATCAAAGATCTAAGTAGTGAGATATGAAATTCACAAAGCAAAAGAAAAGAGGGTAGCACCAGGATAGATGTGGAGTGATAGATTATTTATGTATATTTATTATGGTATTGATTACATGTGATAGAATTAAACGCATAATTTATACCAATCAACTTTTTGGTTTTGATATGTTACTATGGGTCATGCAAAATGCCTCCAAAATGGAAAACTGTACAAATGGTATATGGAAACTCTCTATATCATTTTGCAACTTTCTTTCAATCTGTAACTATTTCAAAATTTAGAAAAGTTTTAAAAATTATTAGTTTCTAGTCTTTTTAGGGGAATTCTTGTGACACTGTAATAATACAAAAATTGGAAAAGACTAAGAGGATTTCCCATGAACAGTTGAATTTAAAATACAAGCAGTCATTAATTAGACTAAGCTTTCACAAGATTCTAAATGTTATGCAAAAGTCAGAAATTAGATAAAATAAGCATCCAATACTTCTAAAGAAGTTGTAAAATTAGGAAGAGAACTTCTAAAGAAGTTGTAAAATTAGGAAGAGCTTCTATTTTCACAAAAGACAACATAATTACCAAAAGTAGTGATTATCACTTCTCTGCTACACGCCAAACAAAAGCATTAATTATTTTTCTATCCCCAGTCGTAAGCCAACTACCATAGTCGAAGTCCTGCCAACTTTATATTTTCTTTGCATATTCTTTTTTTCTGAGTCCCTGCTACTAACACCTAAAATTTCTAAGAAGAAAGGTTTAGAAACTGTAAGAGGATACATAAACATTTGCCTATGACTTTTCTGTAATATAAAAATCTACAATAAAATGTAATATAAAAATATAATCATTCAGTATCCAATGATTCTGTTTCAGTATCACTGAAGAAAGCAACTGATCATCATGCACATTTTGAAAATGTAAATTGTAGATCACCTGGAAGTTTTAAAGTTGCCCTTTGGGGGAAGGGTGCTACTGGAGATTGAAACTAGAGTCATTACTGTGCTATTTCCTCAGCTGTTTAGCCTTAATCTATTTTTTATGCTGAAACAAGGTTTCTATAAATCACTAAATTGCCCAGACTAGGACCAAACTTGAGATCCTTTGTGATGACTTCCCAATTTGTTTTATGATACCAGGGACAATGGCTATTCTTGTACTTATGTGGAGAAGAAGGGTATGGCTGTATTTGCCACCCATTGTGGAGTTTATGAACAAAAGCAAATTTTTGCCAAACAGTTTTGTTTTTAAACTGAGTCATTGGCAAACAGACACACCCATGAAGCAAGGCATTACTATATTTATAATTATTAAGAATCTTTTCTACATACTTCTGTTTACTGATACCAGTTCTGTATTTTTCCTTATAAGCTATCATTAATAAACCCTTAACTATTAGGATAAATGGGATAGTAAAAATTCTACTCTGCATTCTCTAGGTTTTTCCTCACATTATTATAGGATTTTCCAATTCTTTGTTTTCCTCAGAATAAAGTCTCTGCTTACCAAATTTAATAGTATTCTGATTATCTACTAGTGTGCAAGAAGCCATCTCAAAACCTAGCAGTTGCAGGAGCCACTGGAGTCTCCTGAGACCTGCACCATGCTGGGACCTGGGGGCACCAGGAAACCAGGCAACCACTTCCCTCTCTGTTTTGTTTAATTTCAATATACATGAAAGTATGGACAGTTATTTTGAAGAGAACAAGAGACAGCCATTAGTGACTTCCCTATTGTCTGGCTTTGAAGACCTAAAATGCCTTCCTCATTCTGTTCGGATCAGTTTTATACTATGTTGTTTTGTATGAATTCTCTGTATGTGGAGATATGGACAATTATTTGGAAGGAAACAAGAGACAATATGATAGATAGTGAAGAACTCTGGTTGTCTAGCTTTGAAATGTATATCTCTTACATTGCTTTCTTATGTCTTGTTTTGTTCTGTTTTGTTGTGTTTAATTTTACCCCCTTTAAAAAAACCTAGCAGTTAAAAGCTAGGTTTTGTTTTACTGTCTCTCATGGTTCTGAGGTTTGGGCTCAGTCACAATTTCTTATGTCAGGTCTTTATGTAACCGTAGTCAAGTCTGCTTTCAACTGGAGCCATATGGAGGGTTAAATGATCTGGACATCCAACATACCATACTCACAGTGCTGGCAGTTGATGCTGGTTGCAATCTCCACATGAGCTGGAATTCTTACGGTTTAGCAACTGCATTCTGAGAAGGAGCATCCCAAGACTATTCCACCAGACTCATGTGGAAGCTGAAAGGCTTTTTAATGACCTACCCTCTAAACTCCTGTGACTTCTGCTATACTTAGTTGGTCAAAAAAATCACTAATGTCAGGTCTAAATCAAGAAAAATGGCATTAAATTTCACCCACTGGAGAAATTGCAAGTCATGCCAAAGACTATGCAAAATGTAAGATTTTATGACCATCTTTGGAAAATAGAAACTACCACATATGGAAAATATATTACTTTACAATATGCAAGTATAAAATCACAGTTGCTTATTTTACTGGTTAACCTCCAGGAATGACAGCATAATGATGGAGCTCTAGGTATCCCTGTCCTAAGTATTCTATTTTTCTTCTGTTACCTTTCCTAAAAGTAGCATTTTTAAAACTGTAAAAACACAAGGATGATCAGACATAAAAGTTCTGTGGTGGGGAAAATATTTCTGCACAGATCTAGGCTATATTATACAGTAGCTACTAGATACACACAGCTATGAACAAGCATAATGTTGCTAGCCCATATGTACTATAAATGTTACATATACCTGGAATTTTAAAGTCTTATTCCTACAGAGGAATGAAATGTTAACACTAGTTAAATATTTATATTGTAACATGTTGAAATGTTACATATATGTTGAAAATCTACGTATGTTGATTAAAATATTATTTAAATTAATTTTACCTATTCCTGATACTCTGTGTGTTTCCTAGAAAGTCTAAAATTACATACATGGTTCATATACCGTTATAGTTTTCATAACTTGATACCATTATAGTTTCCATAACTTTCTGTTGTACAATTCTGCCAAAGAACATGTACTAAATCATATTTCCTATTATGTAGTCTTACATAATATATTTCCTACAACATGTCATAGTGTTTATATATTCTTAAAAGATTCTCATAAAAGTATAAAAATGAACCATTTTAATTATATGTTTATATCTTATGTGAGATGTATAAGCACATTCAAAACTAATATTGTGGTATTTCTGTTAAAATTCTGTGATTGCCTTTCCTGAGATTTAAACATGCATTTCACATATAATATATCTGTGTGTATGTGAAGCATATCATGCAGCAGTTCATTTTATATAATATTTTAAAGTTACTCACAATGTCTCACTACTAAAGCAAACTACATGACCTATGATTAAAATTATGTATTTTCTATTGCTGCCATAACAAATTATCACAAACTTAACCTCAAAAACATAAATTCAGGGGTTGGGGATTTGATTCAGTGGTAGACTACTTGCCTAGCAAAAATGAGGTTCTGGGTTCACTCCTCAGGACACACACACACACACAAACACACACACATATAGAACTCCCACAGATTTATTATTTTATTGTTCCACAGAACAAAAGCACAATCTTGAGATAAATTAAGGCACCTTTTCCTTTCAGTAGGTTCTAGAGAAAAATGTCAACTTGCATTTAAGATGTGGAAGAATTAATTCCTTGCAGTTGAAGGGATGAGGTATGTTGTTTGGTTCATAGCCCCTTCCTCTATCTGTAAAGCCAGCAGTGGTAAATTGACTCTCTCTTATGCTTTAAAATTTTCCTCCCTCATCTCACTCATCCCTATTTGACCCAGACAGGAAAGGTCTTTGAAAGACTAATGATTAGATTAGGCCTGCCTATTTAATCTAGGATTGCCTTTCTATCTCAAGACCCCTGTTCTTAATCACATATAGAAAGTCCCTTTTGCAGGTAATGTATTCACAGCTATCAGGGATTAAGAGATAGAGACCATTATTTGGAAAGCCATTATTCTGCCAACCACAGATAGGAATCAACCTGTTTTTCAGTACTAGGAACATTGAACTTTTTTCTCCTTTCTTTCTTTTAACTTTATTTCGAGATGGATCTTCCTAAATTGTCCAGGCTGGACTCAAGCTTGTGATTCTCCTGCCTCAACTTCCTGAAAAGAAGGGACTAAATATGTATGCCACCACACCTGGCTAGAATCAACAATTTTATGGGCGAAAAAATAGTCATTACAGATATATCCTTGACATGTAAATGAAAAAAAAATTTTTTAAATAAGATGAAATATCTTCAGTCTGAGTCATTCTCATAATTCAAATAATACATCATGATCCAAATCTGTTGCAGTACTAGTAATTTTGTATTACATTGGTATGAATGTCAAACTACAGAAATAATAATTCCTTTAAAAATATCAAGTAAGGTGTATATTGCTGAATCTTTGTTGGATCTTTGAGCAGAACTGTTTGCAGTCTCACTGTTTGAATGTCTACTATGTGTTGTAATCTAACTCTTAGTGCTGGCCATTCTGTTCTGTATGCACCACACCCTTTGACCTTTAAAAAAAAAAACAAAAACAGGATGTCCCGTTTCCTCAGGAATGCACAGGTGTGGGCCCCCCACATCTTTGCGGGTTTTTTTCCCTTTATAAACCACCCCCCAAATCTTAGCCTGGTCGCACAGCAGTGTAAATTCCACCCTGACTCTGTGTCGCTGGAGACCAGCCTAAATAAATAAGCGCTCTCTTCTTTTCCCTCCAAGATGTCTTGGCCTTTTTATTCTTTTTGCCTTTTTACAATTTTCATTTTATTTTGGGGTGCAGCCTTTTGGGATACAACATTTGGGGGCTCTCCAGGATTAACCCAAGGACCCCCAAAAGGGCCCCCCTTTTTCTTTTCTCAAGTCATTTCATTGGGTCGGTACTCTGTACGTATCTTTTTTATATATGCTTTTCCTTGGTTTGTTTGTATTTTGGTGTGCATTTGCATTTGGTAGGGGAACCTAAGTGCTCTTTCTGCACCGGAGCAGGATGCCCTCTGGGTTTGGGGGCATTTTGCCCATTGGTACGGTCGGGTATTGGAATTTACCCATTCGTAATTTTTAAGGTCAGGTATTGGAACTTATCTGTTCATAGTTTGTGAACCAGGAACTGCTTTTCACTCGACTCCATTCCAGATCTAATATTTCTTTATAGGATGCTCAAGAGTGGACAGAAGAGGGTGTATGTGCATTGTTGGTGTTTTTTGTGTGTTTTGTGTTGTTTTATTGTGTGTATACTTAACCGACCATTTTCTTACAAGTCACCATGGGACAAGGATCTTCATCTGTGCCTTTAACTCCTCTAACTCTAGTTCTTAATCATTTTAAGGAATTTAAGCAAAGAGCCCAGGGATACAGAGAACCTGTTCATCCTGGGAGACTTCACATGCTCGCTTCCTTAGACTGACATGGCTATCATGGAGACAGTCCAGAGATATGTCTTTGGCCCTCTGACTCATCCTGACCAAATTGTCTATATACCGATTTGGATTGATCTTATTTTTGATTCTCCTCCCTGGTTAAGAAAGTTTCTTAAGGTTTCCAGGTAGCAGCCCAGTAACCCTCTGTTGCTGGCACCACTAAGAGAAAAACCAAAGCCTAAACCACCTTCCCTACCAGTCCTACTGGAGGGAGATGTGGAGGAGCTGCTACCACCTCCTTCCCGCCTGCCAGCTCCACCCATGGTACCACCAGCACTGCCGGAAGAAGAACCTCTTCCTCATCCGACGAACCCTATCCGGACCAGGAGCCAACCACGCCAGGAGTCACCAGACTCCTCCTCCACAGCCCCCACTCCCACGCTTTGCGCCTTGTGGGAGATGCCCAACTCTATAAATCCTGAAGCCCCCATTTTTATGTTCCTTTCTCTACTTCTGATCTATATAATTGGAAAGGGCAAAACCCACCCTTCTCTAAAGACCCCCAAGGTATCATTACTTTGATACAATCCATTTTCTCCACTCATCGTCCCACTTGGGATGATTGTCAGCAGATACTGAGGGTGTTATTCACCGCTGAGGAGAGAGAGCGCATTTGGGCATTGGGATGAAGGGGAGTGCTGGATCCAGATGGAAATTCAGCCTGAACCAGAATTTCCCTTTATCTCGACCTGACTGGAACCCCAACACCACGGAAGGTAGGGAGGCTTTAGCCCAGTATCACCAGTTGTTCCTTAGAGCCCTCAGAGGTGCCGCCAAGAGACTCACAAACTTGCCCAAGGTTTCAGAGGTAAGACAACTGGCTAATGAATCTCCATCGGGTTATCTAGAGCAGTTATTGGAGGCCTATCATATTTATACACCCATAGACCCAGTCACGCCTGAGAATGCAAGGGCCATTAATATCACCTTTGTTACTCAATCGGCCCCAGATGTTAAAATAAAAGTTGCAAAAGTTTGAGGAATTTGAAGGGATACCCCTTAGTCAGCTCGTAGAAATTGCTCATAAAGTATTTGATAATCAGGAGAGCTGGCAGGAGATCAATGGTAAAAAGGCAACCAAGGTGCTGGAAATCTTAAGTACAAGAGTTACGCCTCCAGATAGCAAAGACAAAGATGACAAAAGAGGCAAGGAGCACCTTCCACTAGATAAGGATCAATGTGCTTATTGCAGAGAAATGGGACATTGGTGCAGAAATTGCCCCAGACTAAAAGCAAAAAGAGAGAAAGATGCAAAGATTCTGTTATCCCAAGATTAAGCGGGTCAGGGCTCTGCTGCCCCCCTCAAGCCCAGGCTGACCTTACAGGTGGGGGGCCAACATTTTCTGGTAGACTTGGGAGTGGCTCATTCTGTTTTGACACAGACATTAGGGACTCTGACAAAAAAGAAACTGAAAGTATTAGGAGCCACTGGTACTGAAAAGGTCTATCCGAAACTGCAAGCCTGGCTTGCCAGACCTGGGCAGAAGACTATCTCTCATGAGTTTCTCTTGGTTCTGGAGTGTCCAGATCCCCTTTTAGGGTGGGACCTTTTACACAGACTAAAGGTCCAACTCAGTTTTGAAGCAGCAGCTCCAACCATGACGCTAGGCTCTGAAGCACCTGATGAAATCCATAGCACAAAGGTGTATGCTTTCTATCCTGAGGGGGAAGGACACCTCTTGCTAGAAGAACCTAAGGTGTTAGGTGATGATAAGCTCATGCAGCACTGAAAACAGGAGATCCCTAACGTTTGGGCAGAAGATAATCCCCCAGGCCTAGCGATACACCAGATTCCCTCCCACAGGCAACCCCAATCTGGCTCAAGCAATATCCTATAAGTCTGCCATTGTTAAGCATATAGCAAGGCTAAAAGAATATCATATCTTAAAACCCTGTGTCTCTTCCTGGAACACTCCATTACTACCTGTCCAAAAGCCTGGAACCAAAGATTACCGACCAGTGTAGGATCTCCGAGAGGTAAACAAGCGAGTCGTGACTCTCCACCCTACTGTGCCCAACCTCTATATGTTACTAAGCCTGCTAAGCCCAGACTGAACTTGGTACTTGGTACTGGACCTGAAGGATGCTTTCTTCACCCTGCCCATCGCTCCAGTAAGCCAACCCATTTTTGCCTTTGAATGGACTGATCCAGTGTCAGGAGTGTCTGAGCAACTAACTTGGACACACCTACCTCAGGGATTTAAAATGCACCCACCCTATTCGATGAGGCCCTTGCTAGAGATCTCATGAACTATAGAGAGGAGTACCCCAATGTAATGCTGTTGCAGTATGTTGATGACTTCCTGATAGCCACTGATTCTCATGAGAACTGTATAAGTGCCACTGAGGCCCTTTTGTGGACTCTAAGTAAGCTAGGATATAAAGTCTCTGCTAAAAAGGCCCAGCCTGTCAGCAATGTTTGTCCTATCTGGGGTACCAAATTCATGAAGGAAAAAGAACTCTGTCCTCTAGAGAATACAGGCTATCTTACAGATACCTGTTCCCAAGACAAAAAAATAGGTGCAAGAATTTTTGGGAGCTGTAGGGTATTGCAGGCTTTGGATCATTAATTTTACAGAGGTGGCACAACATCTCTATAATGCTTTAAAGGGGATTACACAAGACCCCCTAAAATGGACTGAGACTCAAGATCAGGCCTTCAATCAGCTCAAGCAGGCCCTCACTGAAGCACCTGCATTGGTTTTGCCTGACTTACACAAGCCCTTCTCTATGTTGATGAAAAAAGGTACATAGCTAAAGGAGTATTAACTCAAAACTTGGGACTTTGGCAATGTCCAGTGGCTATCTCTCCAAGAGACTTGATAATGTGGCTGCTGGGTGGCCTCCTTGTCTGCGAATAGTAGCTGCAGTGGCCTTATTGGTAAAGGAGGCTCAAAAGTTGACTTTTGGACAGAAGCTTACTGTTGTTTCCTCACACTTGCTGGAAACTCTAATCAAGGCCCCGCCAAGCCAATGACTGTCCAATGCCAGGATTATGCATTATCAGGCCCTACTCCTAGACCCTGCCTCCACTGGTTACAAGACAACCGCAGCATTGAATCCTGCCACATTGCTGCCTGATGATGATCCTTCCGTGCCTCTCCACAACTGTTCTGAGGTAATTGTTCACCTCCAAAGTCTCTGACAAGATTTGACTGATGAGCCTTTGCCTGAGTCCCCCTCGTACTTCTCTGATAGGAGTAGCTATATCCATCAAGGTAAGAGAGTCGTGGGCACAGCAGTTACTACTGAATCCCAAGTTTTATGGGAGCAAGCCCTGGAGCCAGGTACATCTTCTCAAAAGGCTGAGCTTATTCCTCTCACAGAGGCTCTCAAACTGGCAGAAGGAAAGCAGGTCAATATTTATACTAACAGCAGATATGTATTTGCAACAGCCCATGTCCATGAGACCATTTATCAAGAATGGGGCCTATTGACCTCTGGGGGACAAAAGATCAAAAATGCCCCCACGATATTTGATCTACTGGCTGCCATCTGGATGCCAGAAAAGGTTGCAATTTTACATTGTAGGGCCCATCAAGCAGGAGATGATCCTGTTATAAGGGAAAACAACTTGGCAGATGCCACAGCCCGAAAGGCAGCTACAAAATCAGTGGGGACTGAAACGGCCCCAACATTATTGTTGATCCCCCCCCACTTTGTCAGAACCTGTGTATACCCAAAAGGACCTCCATCTAGCAACCCAGCTCCAAGCCAAGCCTAATATCCCTGGAGGCTGATATCAGCTTCCTGACAAGCGAGTCCTATTGCCAGAGGCACTCAGGAGGGAACTTATTCAGCAGGCTCATAGGTCAGCTCATTTGGGAGGATCAAAACTGGCTGATCTCTTCAGGGAATGATATTTTATTCCTCAATTGTCAAGGCTTACCCAAACTGCAAGCCTTAGATACCCACAGTGCCAACTGGTAAATCTGAAACGACAACTGCCAATTGAGACAAAGCATTTTCGAGGAACCATGCCAGAAGAACATTAGGAAATAGACTTTACTGAAATGGGAAAGCCAGGGCTACAAGGACATAAATATTTGTTGGTAATGGTAGACACTTTCACTGGCTGGGTAGAAGCATACCCTACCAAGTCAGAGTCAGCTCTCATAGTAGTAAAAAAACTCTTACATGAGATTATACCCCGATTTGGCTTGCCTTTATCTATGGGGTCTGATAATGGCCCGGCTTTCATAGCCCAAGTGACCCAAAAATTAACTCAGGCTTTACAGATTGATTGGAAACTTCATTGTGCATATCAGCCTCAAAGTTCAGGACAAGTAGAAAAAATGAACCAGACTATAAAAACAGTAATAACCAAAATGGCCTTGGAAACTGGTGAAAATTGGGTGAGTCTCCTTCCTTTTTCCCTTTTGTGCACACATTGTACTACTTATATTGCTGGAATTTCCCCTTTTGAAGCCCTTTATGGGAGGCCTCCACCTCTCAGCCCCAAAATCTCTGAAGAGAAATTAGCTGACCTCTCTAATCAGGACCTTATTAAGTCCCTACAGGCTATCCAGCCCATTCTGACTGCCCGTTCTGACTGCTTGTTCAAGCAACACCACTCCACATTTGAGACCATGCCAGGGAATAGCCGCCCTGCTGCTGAGCCAGGAGCGTTAGTCCTCATCAGGTGATACCACTGAGAATCCCTCGAGCCTCATTGGGAAGGACCCTATACTATAGTCCTCAGTACCCCAACTGCTGTCAAAGTCGCTGGAAAGACCACTTGGATCCATCACTTGTACATCAAGCTGGTGCCAACGTCTGATGAAGACCACACTCTAGTTAAGTGGACTGTGCAGCCCTCTAAGGACCCTTTAAAGCTTAAGATAACCAAATGTTCCTAATACTGTTGCTTGTTTGTAGCATCCCACTGGGAGCCCCACGAGCTCCCACTTACAATCCTGTTCATGGAACCTGGTTAATAACTGACTATAATACTGGTGAGATGTTGACAACTAATGCAACTGTCCATGGTGTTGTAAACTTAGACCTCTGTATTTTACTAAATAGGGCTCCCTCTGATGGCTCATGACTACTTAAATGGGCACTTACTCAGACTTCCCATCCTGAGCCTGATTATTATTGTGGCAACCTAGATAATCAGAAAAGGTTACAGTCCATACCGTGGTATCTTTGCCCTAAGACCCAATACCAGCATGGGGTGCCTGATGTTTGTAATTCACAATACTGCTCATCCTCCCCCAAAAAGGAATTTTTCTGCTACTCTTGGAAATGTGTCATTATACCAAACTGGAATGGGGGAAATGCTGATGAGCACCTCTGTTTAACTCGGACCACCTCTTCTAATTGTACCCTTAACCAGTGCAATTTAATGACTCTTAGACCAAAGTTTCCCACCAGTAACATCTGGAAACAAGGGCTACATTATGGAATTAGGTTATGGACCTATGGGTACAACCCTGGTAATGCTTTTACCATACAGTTTATACCTGGCCCTTCTCTACAGGCCCCTATTTGACCCATAGGGCCTTCAGCACCTCGTCCTCCTCCTCCAGTTCCCAGGACTCTGACCCTGGATCCCTCAACTGCCCCATCTGCTCCACAACCCCAGCTGGATGTGACTGGCCATGAAAACCAAATGACAGATTTCTCTGCCATTATCCCACAGCCAGTCACACCACCACCTTCAGACCTTTTTTCACCCTTGGACATAGCCTTTCAGTCCCTTAACTTTAGTACTCTTGACCTAACTACTGATTGTTGGTTATGCCTCCTTGCTTGACCTCCTTTTTATACTGGCACCCCTATAGTAGTCACTGATTCAGAGCTGTCTAATTCTTCCTCAGATAACCCCACTTGTTGGTGGGGCACTAGACCTTTGCTCACTCTAGATAATGTCCAAAGGAAGCCAGGAACTTGTGTTTATTCAGCCTCCTATTCCTTACATATTTCCCCTTACACTTCCCTTTGCAACAGAACTGTCTCCCTTCAGATTCATAACTATACTTATCCTGCTAATCAGCACCTAATTGCACCCGATGGGACTTGGTTTGCTTGCACATCTGGTATAACTCTATGTTCCATGCACCACATATTCACCCAGCTTCCTAAACTATGTATTTTAGTTCACATTTTGCCCCAGGTCTATTGGTATTCGGGAGACAATGGAAGAAGTCACATTCTCCCTAGGGAAGGCTTGGAAGGCCAACTTTGTTTAAAAAGAAACCCTGTGCTCATCCCTGTGTTGCTGGGGATCAGGGTGGCAGGGTCAATGGGATTGGGAATATCTAGTTTAGTGGTAGGAGACCAAAACTATAGACACCTCCTAACCTCATTAATCATGACCCAGCAAGCCTAGGTGACTTGGTAGCAAAATTGGAGCTCCCTAGCTGAGATAATGTTCCAAAACTGACAAGGATTAGATCTTCTTTTTCTAAAAGAAGGAGGCCTCTGTCTAGCCCTGGGGGAAACCTGCTGCTTATATACAAACCACTCTGGAGTCATAAGACAAAATATGGCTGCCCTTAAGAAATGCCTACAGGAAAGGGAACAAGCTCAACTGGCACAACAAAATTGGTTTGAATGTTGGTTCTCATTCTCCCCTTGGTTGTCCACCCTCATATCAGCAGCCATAGGACCCCTAATAGTGCTTTTAATTGGTGTAACTATCGGTCCCTGTATCACAAATAAACCGGTATCTTATGTAAAAGGCCGAATACAGGCTGCCAAGCTGATGATCTTAGCTACCCAGGGTTATGAGCTAGTACCTGTAGATTCAACTATGAGCCAATGATTTGGCTCACTGACAAAAATCAGTGGGGAATGTTGTAATCTAACTCCTAGCGCCGCCATTCTGTTCTGTATGTGCCACGCCCTTTGACCTTTAAAAAAAAAAACAGGATGTCCCGTTTCCTCAGGAATGCACAGATGTGGGCCCCCCCACATCTTTGTGGGTTTTTTTCCCTTTATAAACCACCCCTAAATAGCCTGGTCGCACAGCAGTGTAAATTCCACCCTCACTCTGTGTTGCTGGAGACCAGCCTAAATAAATAAGCGCTTTCTTCTTTTCCCTCCAAGACTTCTTGGCCTTTTTATTCTTTTTGCCTTTTTACAATTTTCATTTTATTTTGGGGTGCAGCCTTTTGGGGTACAACACTATGTATCCTTTAATTTTGTAACTTGAACAACTACATCCAAGATGACAATATGTAGTTTATCAACTAGTGATTTCTTAGTGTTTTTTTCTCTTTTTTTTTCTTTTAGAATTCTGTATTGTTGCTACCCTTTTTTCTTTTGCTTTTTTTTTCTCTTTAAATAAAATGTTTAAAAATGCATAATTGATATTGTAAAAAAGAGAGGAAATAGGAAGTGCTATAAAGGATATGGCTGCATGGATGTTTGAGTGTGTAGGATTGATAACCATAGTTCTAGGTTCTTGTTGGATTGTTAAGCAGGTCTGTTTGCAGTCTCCTTGCTTGGATATCTACTTTGTGTGCTCTGATTTTGTGACTTCAACAACTATTTCTAAAAGGACAATGTATGGTTTGTCAACCGGTGATCTCTTACTGTTTGTCTTTTTTTTTTTAAATTCTGTAATGTTTCTACCTTTTTTCTGTTTTTTTCTCTTTAAATAAAAAATATTAAGTATGGTGTAGTGAAAATTTATTTACAAATATAAAATAAGTGCTATTATAAATGACTCATAAAAGGAGATAGGATTAAAGTGAAACAACTTATTTTAAAAGCAAATAAATTATGTTTATCAAGTATTTGAAAAAATACATTTGCTTTTCATAGCACTTGGTCTTGTATCCCTCCCTTTCTGTCTACTCCATTTCATCTAAATTGACCAGTGTGTGTTTCCCACACCAAACACACCTGGAGACTAGTACTTCTGAACAAGCTGTTACACTTTCCTCAACTGTGTGGTGGAAATCTATCCATCTATTCAAAAGCCAACAAAAAAAGATCATCTGCTTTGTGAAGCCTGTCCCCATTCCACTGGGGAGTTAGTCACTTCCTCTTTGGTACTGCTATTGTACTTAGTACTTAGCACCATTACAGCTTTTGTCATGCTCTATTTCACTTAATTGTTTATTTGTCTGATTCTCCTTGACAGCTAAAACTGCAATTGGTCATTCTCTAAAATCACCAGCTCTTAGCAGAGTATCTATAGAATTATGCAACTAGAAATTGTGATATCACCAATAGAATTTTAATTTGCTCTTTAAATTTTAGCTTTTATGGGCAATATAGAATCTGTCAGCAAAATGTGTTAAATATCTCTTAAAATCCTTCATATGTATATTTTATTTATAAAAGATACACAGTCATCTAATTTCTAGGTGGCCATTTATTTCAATTTGCTTAGCAAAGTAATACTGTGTACATTTTGTAGATCAATTAAGGGCTATTAATCATTTTAGTGAAACTTTCTCAGAAGTATCCCAGTGAGAGTGACAAATTATAGTTCCCTAATAATTTCCAATAATAAATTAAACACTCCAGAAGGCCAAATATAATGACAACAGCTTCTAACACAGGATAATGTCCCATTATTCAAAGGCTATAGAAACGACCTTTTTATTTTTTGATTTTAACTAGTGTAGTCCTTTACAAGGGATTCCATTTTCAGCTGGAAATATCAGCTGTGGATAACTCATATTTCTGTCCTTCACTGAAAACCGCCCTTGGCTGCATATTCCAGGTTACATACTCCTAGGAATGACACATAGCCAGTGACACTTGCAGGGACACAAAGGCTCTGTTCCCCTGTGTCAGTCTAGGATAATTCTACAGGACTCCCAGCTCCAGAGCCCCCCATGTGGTGACTAAAGACTTCTATTGAAAGTTGGTTCCTCTGGCAGTACTGCCTACATCGCATTCTGGCATGTACACCTCCCAAGGGATTGCCCCAATAAAACTTCACGCTAACCTTTAATGCAGAGCTTGTATCCCAGGTGCCTGATCTAAGACCATATTTTTTTTCTTCAATATAGACTGCTAAATAGCAAATGTGCTAGGTTCAGGACCCTTGAATTTTGTTCAAGATAGATTTAAGACTTCATGCAAAGATTCTTCTTTATCCTTGTTGTTTCTACCATCAAACTAGTTCTCTCCTTACATAATAAAGAACATTAAAGTATAATGTTTATAAAAACTTAGCAGGAAGCAAGGTCTGGGGAATAAACTTATTTTTTGATAAATATTCAATGGAAATAATACACTGAATAACTGACCTAACTATAAATATCAGAAATTAAGGGTACTTCTGATAGGAGGCAAAAGACAAAGGGGTCTCATCCTTGAGGTTTCTGGCCTAGCATATATAACTGTCAGAGATTTTTACCTGTGTATTGCTCTCTGTATAGAATCTAAGACTTGCTACTTAAAACAGCCTCATTTTTTAAGTTATTTTGATTTTTATAAAAAGTATGTCCCTTCATGTGCTCTGCCTCTATCTAAAATTTTTAATAATGACTGCCTGCTTTTATTATTTTAACATTACTTATTAATTCAGTAATCATATATTTTGCTTTTCTGTAAGGTTCTTGTTAACTTTGATTTTTTTAAGAGAAACTACAATATTAAAGCAGAAAGAAGAAATCTATAAAAATAGCCCTCATGAGAGGACTCTGCATCCCTCCATTTCCACAATAAGCACTCACAAATCCTTCTTAAATCCCAAAGTGGGCATTCCATGACAGATACAGATGACCCCAAGGTTAGAGTGTCAAGAAAGACTTGAAGTTATTATTTAATAGTTATCCAAGTAACTAAAGATCCTTGAAGAGAATAAGCCTAGACTCCAAATCAGCTATTAGAAATATAATAGTTAAACCAATAATGCTATCTTATTTCTAAAACAATTCATTCAAGTACCTGTCCAATAGTCCTTAAATTAGAAAAAGAAAACAAGGAACAAACCCATTTTTCCCATTAAATCAGGCTCCTATAATTTATCATTTCTTTCGACTTCTTGGTTATTGAATTATCAGTTCTTGTATTCTAGCATCAATATTGAACCAGCCCTTTCATTTTGACAATTCCTTTATATCTTCTTGGATTTTGACCTCATGTCCTAAAATAAGCTTTGATGATATCTCTGATTCTGACAAATCCACTATTGTACAGACCTAAATAGAAAACTATTTATTTATTTTAAATTGTCTGAGGTTGTAAAATCCAAATAAATGTAAACTAAAAAAACGTGGTTTCAACATAGTTAACCACTCAACCACTATAGACAAATTTAAGAATGTAAAAATATAAAATGTCTAATACAGTCTGCCTGAGCCGAAAATGACAAATTAATATGTAGTACATATTTTAAAAGTTTAAAAGGGATAAACTTTGATCATTTGTAGGAAAATGAATACACCTTGAGACCATAATGTTAAATGAAGTAACAGACACACAAGCTTGAATATTGCATGGTTTCTCTTACATAAATTCTCTCTCTAGACATATGTTAATATATATATATTTACAGATAATTGGGAAAGAAGGTATTATAATTCAGTGCAGAGTATGTATCATCTAAAAGCATATTTTGACTTAGTACTTACATGTTTTGTATGTTCTTTGGTTTTTAGTCTGGCTTTAAATTTATACATGTAATAATTAATTTAAAAGGTCTCATATGACAAATAAATGAATCTGATGTTAGAAAAATAAAACAGGGTAGAAGAAAGGGGAGAAAAGAATGGAATTGAAATGCATTTTGTACATGTGTACGTTTGCCAATCTCCTACCAAGTGTAATTATCATGTACTGCAAACATGTACTAGTTGAAGTCAAAAAAAAAAAAGAGAGAGAAAGAAAAAAACAAGTAAAAGAAGAAAGCAGATCTTAAAATACGTAGGAAAGCTGTTGCAGGCAGTTGAGTTAGTCAGAAATATTACAGGCAGTGAGACAGGGTTGGATCCAGGGTGGAGCCAGTGCAGACACCTGGCAGCAGCAGGGAGAATGATGCCTCCTGCTGTGGGCCAGGCCTCAAGACAAAAGGCCAAACAAATGCACCCATATCCTGAGAATGATACCCTAAGTAGTTCCCAACCCTCTAGGAAAGAGTTACTGCTCTGTAAGAATGCCCGCTTTCTAAGTGACTTGCTTCCCCACTTGTCCCTAATGTAATCAATCAATTTTACCTGATCTATTGATCTTATTGGCTAACTATAGTTATGTCCCACCTTATGCCCATCTGCCTTGTCAGCTCCCTATCTTCCCCCACCTTGAATCCATGGTTTTACTCTATAAAACTCCCTAGAAAAGACAGAGTCCTTGGCAACCTGCTTTGGACCCCCTTCTATCTCTCTCCAGACAGAAACCTTCTTTCTGTCAATAAATATATTCTGCTCTTAACCTCCGATGTTCCTAAAATTCATTCTTCGATTTGAAAGAACACGAACTCGTGGACATAATAAGTCAGGAGTTTCATTCCCCTATATCAAAATGGTGCAAGAAACATTAAAAATATGTTCCCATTTACTTAACATTATCATCAGGAGACATTAACTAAATCCAAAATTATTCTCAAAATAGATTTTGTAAGGAAAAAGTCCCTATATGGAAGACTATTCCAATAGCATCTCTTTGCAGACCTTTTTGAAAATTCATAATTACTCAAGATAGGAAATGCATTAAACTCAAGATTCATGAATGAAGTCAATTTCTAAACAACAAAATCCAGTCAGTCTGATTATTTATCCTCTAAATAAATACGTAATGACACCAAAGATGTGCTTTCACCATAAAACAAGAAGAGAATAATGAGAAGAGGAGAGGACTGGAACTGTAAGTTAAGACTGCATTAGGCTCTGACCTAATTTATTTATTCAGTAGAGCTGTTTCTACCCAATATTCTAATATTCTGTGGCACTAAAGTATCATACAAATGTTAACCAATTACAATACATCACCTGAAGATCCCATCTTGCAATAGATTCATCATTTAACAATACCAACATGATTTCAAACCACCTTTTGAAAAATACCCATATGGGATGATATTTTAAAACTCAAGTATGATGGTTGCTCACTTCCAATTTTATTTTCACCGATTATACAAAGATCACTATGTAAAAATAACTCATTTTCCTAAAACCCTTCCATCTTCAGCAGGCCTCTGTACTCTGCTCCATCTATTGAATAATTATATAGTTATGTTATATATACAATAAATATCAGCAGAAATATCTTAAAAGATAAAAGCTATACTTTCCCTGATTCTGAATGTTCTCCAGATGAAAAATATTTATTTTGGAATATGACCAGATGTGATTCCCAATGCATAAAGTGTAATGAAAAAAAACCTTTTTGAATAGTCACATAGGTTTTTAGAAGAGATATACTTTGCAAAATAAAACCTTTTTATAGCAGGCAATTTGTTATATAAATTTTATAGATGCTTGAAATTCATTTCAGTTAATGACAAAGGAACAACTGCTCCATTACATGATTTATACAATATATAATCATTTCATTTATTCTTTCATTTGAAAAACTCAAGTCAACTTTTTCTAAATGCCAGGCATTATGCCTTAGGCATAGGATAAAACAGTGGTAAGCAAAACAGATACGTGACTTGCCTGCAGAAAGCTTAAAGTATATAAGATCTACAAACCATAATGGATTCAAAATATAAGAACTGATAATTATTTCATAGAAAAGAATAAGGAAAATTTATACTGGTACATGCCATGAGCCCCTCCTCTTCCTAGCAATGTCCACATCCTAATTTCCAGAACCTATGAGGACTATGTTATTTTACAAGGCAAAAGATACTTTATGGATGTAATTAAGGTTAAATTCCTTGAGATGAGAATATTATCTTGGACAATCTGAACTCTATTTAATCATAAATCCTAAAAGAAGCAAAGAAACTTTCCCAAATGTAAGAGAGAGAAATATCAAAGCAGGAGCAGTGTCAAAAAGATGAAGTGGTTCTGAGTTTGAAGATGGAGAAGAGGGTCACAAGCAAAGAAATGATGGTGGCTTCTAAAAGGGCAAGAAAATGTATTCTTTCCTAGAGACTCCAAAAAATAGTGCAGACTTTCAAACTCTGATCTTCAACCCAGTGATATCTATGTCAGACCAGGAAAACAGAATAAATAAATTCACTGTACTTACATCACTTGAAGAACAAGTTTCCTTGCTTTTGTGTCCTTCCTTCTCTAGGTTCCTGTTCTCCCCTTTGACCATCCTCAGCTTTTCTCATGCTCCATAGTTCTCATGCAAATTTTAAAATATGAATTATGTAACTATTTCAAGCACATTTCATTTATTTTAATTAGAAAAATGCAGTTGTTAAATTTGATTTATCTCTATCCAAATAAAACTACTGAGTAACCTGCCTTCCAAAAGTCTCTCTGCTAGTGGCCAGGAACATGCCTCTGCTCTCTAGACCTCCTAGCTAGTTGAAAAGTCAGAGAAATGAACAAGGAGATGCCAGTGGGGCTAAGAACTAAGAAGGGGGAAGTGCCACAAGGAGAGGTGTTTAGGATATGTTATATTCCTTTGTCTGAAGAGAAGAAAAGGAAGTGGAGGAAGGAAGAAGAAAACAGCCTCCTCAAGTAAGAATAGCACTGTTACCATAAAAAATAAAATTTAAGATAATTACTGGGTAAAGTAAAAAAGAAAAAACTTCTTATTTTTTTTCTGTTATTTGATACTACAAATAAAAAGTTTTTTTCTACTTAATTCTAATGCAGACTTTAACTTATTTGAAAACAGCTATCAAATAGAAGACATTAGGAACATATATTGTGTACTTGAAAAGGGGCTCTAAAACTGATAATCAGATTAAATCCTTGTCAAGGAAAAGGGCAATATGAAATAGAAAAATAATTCATATTTTCAGTAGCTTACTTAGTATATTTGATAACTGGAGTAGATTTTTTTAAAAAAATCCTCCCTCTCTTTGACATGATCATTTTCTATTACTAAGTAGTAATAATCATTATTTTCTTGATATGGTGTTTAACTGTAAAGTAATTAATAATTTTCATAGACAGAATAAATTTTAGTTATTATTCAAATTCAATATATATCTCATATATGATCTAAATTTGCAATTACCTAACAAAAATATTACCATTTCCAATCCACAGCATTTCATTATAATTTTAAATGCAAAAATTCCAAATGAGCACATCAAATAACAGAATTGAAATGACTCAATTTCTAGTTCTTTGTTCTACAATCAATATGTGATCATTGCCTTTTTGAACCTTATCTCCTCATAAGAATATGTTTATAAAAGTATGTTAGAGTATATTTTCTAATATCTCCAAATTTGAATCAAAAATACTAATAAAACAACAACAATCACAGCAATTGTTTAGAACATAGACCAAAAAAATTTGTAAACATTAGTTTATCACTGGTGTTTACAATGACTAGTACATGAAAACAGTGAAAAAGCAAACTGACTCTTTGTTGAGTTCTATAAATTTCTATTAGCAACAGTGCACATTTCTTAATGGTTGTACTCAAGACTGAATACCCTGCCACTTCACAGTTTTTAACTCCATTTGGAGAAACCATAAAAATCACCACTATTTTATGTGATATACGATGATTATACACAATGTCAGCTCCAGAGATTTACAGCTATGCATAGGCCTACATGCCTAAATAAAGGAGGGCTCCAGGCTTAGGTTTTAATGCTTTGCTGTTACAGTCCTGAAATTTCTTTGAATTTGTATAAACCAGGGGTACAAGGTTATAAATACACAGGCTCACATTCAGTCCTGCCTCTGAGTGACTTACTAAACTAGGTCCTCATATACTTGTTCTTACACCCAGCATTTACTTCCCCCTTCATTCCTAGGAGAGGCCTTGGCAAACTCTAGAGTGGGTCCAGATCACAGAACAGGCCATAAAGGCCTTTGAGGGTCTACCTTACTCCATAAGTACCCCTCCCTCATATGCTATGAAACATTAAGTAGCAAATAAAAATAATCTTACAGAAGTCAAGAGAAATGGAAGAAAGGGAGAGAATTTTTTCCCTGATTGAATAAAAAGCCTGTCATTTTCATTTCTACTCAGTCACAGAAATTCAATTGCCATATCTACTTATATGTGTGGGTAAGTATATATACCTTCATGGGGCAACACCTGTGTCTGTAAAGAATAAAATAACATTTTATAAAGTCAATTTATCTATAACTTACAGATAAGCTAAATGTTTATATGACTTTACTATATTTCATCCATAAAGTAAGAGAAATTATTTTAGTAGTCTATACATCAAGAGAGAAGGCATTCTACTATAGTTTTATTGCTCAAGTTTCTTGTGACTAATGAACTGCTTTGAAAAGTCTTTAAGGATATCTTATGTTAAAAATGAGAATATTCTAGCTTCAGATATTCCCTCAGGATACAACATCACTAATATGTTCTTATTAATAAAATCTGCTTTACAAGTTTGATTTCTTCACAGGGAAGAGATTGTTGGTCAGGAGTCAAAGTCATTAAATATTAAGAATATGAAGATATATCAAGTGTGTTAGAAGACCCTCAAAACTCATTAACTAATTTAGCACATCTCAGTTGTTCACATAAAGAACTTCTGTCAAAAAAACTGCAAATCTTCAATTTTATAACTAAAAATCCTATTCTTTTTTTACTAATAACTCTCAAAACATATCTTCATAAATCTTGAGTTATTCTACCTAAAATAGATGAACAAAATATTCCTAATAGAACTCTATAGTTCAATTATTTAAGAAGGCTTCATGATTAATATATAATAGCCCATCTTATCTGTGAGGAACATTCATGATCCCAGTGGACACTTGAAAATGTCTAAGTTATGGCACAATTTTCCAATATATTCAAACCTGTGATGAACATTAATTTATAAATTAGGCACATTAAGAGATTAATAATAATAGCTAATAATGTAATAGAATAATTGTTTAAAACACTATGATAAGTTATTTAAAAGTTAAGAATCATTTTTGGAATCTCCTATTTAATGTTTTCAGACCATGGTTAAGCATGAGTAAATGACACCACCAGGAACAAAACCATGGACAAGGACGACTACTGTACAGCTACCAGTATCTTCACTCTGTTCATTTTGTTACACCTAGGATTTGATGGGAACAAGTTATAGACCCTGCAGAGATGGAGATATGTACACATAACATGAAACAGAAAAGACTTTGAAGCAAGTATTTTCCCCAAAATTAAGACAGCATTTTCAGCAATTCTGAGCCACATCTAAAACTGCAAAAGATATGACACTGCATCACTTTTGAAAGAGTAAGAGCTACTCAGATGGCATGAGTTCTTTGCATCTTCAAATACAGCTAATGATCTCTGTGGCATTGACTTTTGCCTGATACTATCTAAATTCTAATTCTAATGTTTTTTTCTTATTCATCAACTTAACCCTGAGCAACCTGCCACATTTTATCTTCTTTTTAATCAACTAAATAAATGTGCAACTGTAGATTTCTTTTTCTAAACCTGACACACTTCTTCAACTAATATTTAGATAACTCTAAAAACAAAACAATCTTATTTAAATACTCATCTGATTCTAATTCTGTTCTAAGAAACTCCTAGGTTTACTGTTGAGTCTGAACAACCAAGAAGAATCCCTTCAGAAAGACAATTCATGTAAAATCACATACTGGTATGTGACTGATCACACTTTGTAACAGGAAGCATTATATTTATATTCAAAGTACAAGGCTAAAATGGTGACAGATATGAGAGGACAAACAAGTCACTTACATTGCTCATATATTCTGAAAGCAAGTCCTGTAGAGCCTGGCGAATGGCATTGCATTCTGCAATGATCCTCTCCCGGTGGAAGTCCCTTGTGCATGAAGAGTCTGCCAACAGAGCAGCCCCACTGATAATGGCTTCAAGGCGCTTTTCTAATGATGGTCTTATTTCTTCTTCAGTCACTGTCAGTGGGTTCAGGACAATTAAATTCTGTAAGAACATATTCAAAGGTTAGAACCTCATAACATTCCAATTTTATGAAACAAGTAGTATTTTGATTTCACATTTTAGAATCAGACATAATAAAGATAATTATACTTTATTAGTTCATATATAATGTTATGCAGCAATTATTATTCAGATGTATGTGATTATCAGCATGGGTTCTAATGTCACAGAGCCCTGGATTCAAACTTTTCCTATTTCACCAAGTTTTCCCACACACTCTCAACCTCACTTTCTTGACCTGTAAAAGTTAAATATTAATGTTGCTTGTGTCATAAAACTCTCAGAAGAATAATATGAATGCTTAACACAATGACTGGTACATACTGTTACTTATAATAGTCATTTCCAGACAGCATTAACACAGTATTTTCCAATATATCATTACATCTTGACAACACTATGAAGTGGACAACAAAGATACTAGCCACATATTTTAGCTGATGATGGGTAAGGCAGAGAGCAAATGAGCTGGTCTTATAATATTTAATTCAATATTATTTTCATTATACATCACTATAAATAACAAATTGTAGTTAGTTTTACCACTAACATATCAAAGAGAAACAAGATTTTATTATTAATTTAAAAACTAAAACTTCATCTTCCTATTGATCTATTATAACTTTCAGCCACTGGAATCTGATAATGGTATTTTTAAAGTTATATAAAGAGATAAATCTTTACACAAAATAGTCAAGGTAATCTATAGCTTGCAAAAAACAGTGAGAGTATATGCTAAGGGTCTTTTATGAAGATACATTAAGAGAAGAAGCCTTCCCAAGGTGAGACCTAATATAATAATTGAAGAAATAGTATAAAATAAAAGTTCTCTAAAGAACTCAATGTAACATGAAGTCATATAATGATCATCATAGTTTAAAACTCAGAGTGCAGTTTTTATAAACTCACACATATAACATTAAAAGATCACAATGTGTAATCTTGTAAGTTTTTATATATGCATATTAAAGGTATACACATATAAAAATATGTATGTGTATGCATCTTACATTGATCCATATGCTACATTACATGATGATAAATATTTGGAATCAGAAGTGGTCAGAGTATGATTTTAAAAGCTGTAACTATAATGCCAAGCTTAGGAAGGGAAAATAAATACAGAAAGATAATTCTGTAAAGTGTAAAACAATTAGAAATATTTTCACTTTATAATAATTATATTTTATAAGATATAATATAAAATATAGACTGTAAATGTAACATAATCTTGGTTAACTAACATAGAAAAATCTGGGCGAGTTCTCTTATGTCTCTATTTCCTTCCTGTATTTTTGCTGCTTAAATACTGCTTTTTCCTTTACAAAAGTTTTTTTAAAATCATAAAAGAAATTTTACAAAAGCCAAATGTAACTTATTTTTCTTTGTCCAGCATATAATTTTGGATTCCATAATCCCAACTATAAAATTGGTCATTGGTCAAAGCTTCATTTTTTCTTACTTTATTTGCCATTTTGCTTGGCTCACTAACCTAGTATAAACTTTGCACTCCAAAGTTCCATAACAAAACTTAACCAATTACAATCTTTTGAATATGGTATCATTATTAAAAAGAGACTCTGAGAGGGCAATAAAATGATTGTTTAGTTGCTTAAATGAAATCAGATGTCTGATGGGAACAGTTAATATGTCTCTAGCATTTTAATTATAGAATCACAGGTGCTCCTGTGAGCAAAATAACCTTATTGTGGGATTAAGTTCATTCTAGTTTCTGCTCCACCAAGCTATTCTACAAACCATCTCAACCTTTGAATATTTACCAACTTGACCTTTAAAAGTTCTTCTTAAAACCCATCTGAACTCAAATCAGTGCCTGCTCTTGCATCAGAGACACATGTAGATCCCTTGATTCTGGCTTAAACTACAGTCCTATTCACAACCTATAAAGATTTTCAGAAGTCTCATTGTCACATCTCTAAAGAGGCATGATAATTTTTAAAATAATTTTAATATTTCTGAATAGTACTGAATTTTTCTGAGATCAAATGAAATAAATTATGTCTTCTGATCTCATATGGCACTATGGTGAAACACACTTTGAATCGTTGTGCTTTCACAGCATTAATTCCATGACAGACAATGAACAGAATATTTCACTTTCAGTGTCCCACTCTGTTAAACATACAAAATAGTTCTCCTTTGCAAGGCTCAGTTCATTATGTATTTACCTCCTTAATACTTTGCTGACAGAACATTATTTCTTTAAAATGTGTGAGTCTCAACTCTATATTAATAAATGGCTTTATTTTAGGAAGCAATAAAATTTGACGATTAAGAGCCCAGGTCCTACAGACAGCCTAGGTTTGACTCTTCCCTCATTAACTATGAAAAAATTTATCCTTGCCCCAACACCTTTCTTTTTTCATCACTTTTAGTATTTCTTATAACTTGTTTAAGTAATGAATTCTATCTCACATTTTTCTCCAAATTGAACACTGATTTGCACAAGATTGTTCAGTTGGTTAAGTACCATAGATAAGATTCTGTCCAAATCTATTTCCAGGTCCAATCTGTAACTATAAGCCAATGCTTCTTTCATTATCTGATTCAATCATTACCAACAACCTTGTGAGGTATTGTCATCTTTAGTACGTAAATGTGGAAATAGTGAGAAAGATTAAGTTGTTTGTCAAATAATTGTTTTAAAGAGAAGATTAAGGTTACTAATCCAATATTATATAACCCCAAATCCAAACATAGCCTACTACTCTCAGGAAATGGAGATGAACAAGTTCTGCTGAACTAATGTACAGCATGGGTGTTGATATACATGTTAATTAGATTGTGATAATCATTGAACAATGTACATGTAGGTCAAATTATCACATTGTATACCTTGAATATGAGGTGTGATTGAAAAATACAGAAAATGTTTAAATTTGTTTAAATTATTACACTAAAATACATATTGCCATTAACTTCCCTCAAAATATTCCCTCTCACTATAATACATTTATCCCATCATTCTTGAACTTTACAAAGCAATTCTGGATATCTTCTTTTGTGAAAAGGATTAATGGAAGTGTATGTTACTATCATAATTTTTAAAAGAAATTTAAACTTACACTATCTGTTTTTATCATGTATACATATATTGTGTATTTGTTAAATATTTAAAATGTTTAAAGATTAAAAATAAACATGCTCTTATGATCCAGCAATCATACTCCTTGCTTAAAGGAGTTTAAATTTTATGTACTCACAAAAACCTGCACACAGATGTTTATAATAGCTTTATTTTTAAATGTTGAAACTTAGAGGCAAACAAGATTTCTTTTAGTAGGTAGCACAGTGTGGTACATCAAGACAATGGTATATTAAAGCCTCAAAAAAGGCCACAAAAGACATAGAGGAAACTTCAGTACGTATCATTAAGTTAAAGAAGACTATCTGAAATTGCTTCATCTTGTATAATTCCAACAATGTGACATACTGTAAAGAAAAAAAAATATACAGAGATACAATAAAACAGAAAAAAAAATATACGGAGACACTGTAAAGAAAAAAAAAATATACAGAGAGACAGTAAAACATCCAGAGGTGACAAATGATTCATGAAGGGAAAAGTGATCACTCAGTAGAGAAATAAGACATTTTTAGAGCAGTAGAAATACTCTGAATGATAAGGGATGAATTCATGTCATAATATATTTTTCCAAATCCAGTATGTACAACACCTACAGTAAACCCTAATGTAAACTATGAAATTTAGTAAATTTGTGTTAATGAAGTGCACCAAATGTAACAACTACACTACTCTGATAGGCAGTACTGACAATGGGAGAGGCTATTCATGTGTGAGGACCAAATATATATGGGATATCTCTGTACCTTCCTCTCAATTTTCCTATGAACCTAACTCCTCTAAAAAATAATTAAAATAAGAAGAAGAACACAAAGGCATATCAAAGTGCTAGGGCTTTCTTTTAGTGGAGTCAGAAAAAAATGAAGGTGAATCTTAGCCTTTCACTCACACGAGGAAAGTGATTCAGATTGCCTGAGATTTGAGAAAAGGAAACCTACATCTACCATATAGGATTTTAATTAAGGCAGCTTTATAAGATGTTTTCATAGCTAGTGGGCTAGTCCTGTCCCAGCAGTTCACTTGCTACTTTCATCTTTAAATGTACTACTATCTATACTGGATGTAGGTAATCATAGACTCTGTGGGGAAGCTACATGCTCTGAGGCATAACATTCTAATACATCACACAGATGTGTATTGTGCACCCATTTATTCTAAAAATATTTATTAATCATTGAATGTTTTCTAGATTCTGAACAAGGCTTTGTCCATGCATTATCAAGACAGATAAAATTTATTTTTAAAAAATCTTAAACAAGTTAAAGCATAAAATCAATATAGCTAGGAAACGTTTTCTGTATTTTAATAAACATGATGTAATAAACCCTATTCATCACTCACATACTCTATATTCTGTGATGGGATTGATCCAATTTACATTCAAAACACTAAAATCTTACACCTATTCTCCAAAGTGAAATTGCCTATCAAAGAGATGCAGCCATGATTATAATCAAGTACCAACATTCTTCACAAAACACATGTTATGCCTCAAGTTGGAAGCAGAAGAAATAATAAGCACATAGCATTATAATCAAGTACCAACATTCTTCACAAAACACATGTTATGCCTCAAGTTGGAAGCAGAAGAAATAATAAGCACATAGCATAAATAATGTTCCTCACACAACTACATTATCAATCTTCAGAGTGAGTGATAAAAATGGAACAAAATTCTCACTTGTGATTATCAGCAGAATAACTACTGCAAGAATTCACAAACTCTTCTGTCTAGTATATCCCTTATTTTAATGTACTTCCACTTAAAGAAAGGAAATTTATATATAAAAAATACAACATGTAAGCAATAAACTGCAAATTAGGAAAATGATCAACACAAATTATTTATGCTACTTGAGTAAATTATCATTAATTTATGCACACATCAATTTAATTACCTATTTAGCTACAGTAAGTCAAAATGTGTATGACTTGCATTTTGTTGTACATTAATCAGCATGAAAGAAAACTAGAAAATATTTTTAAGAGCTAGTCAATAACTTATAAATTAAATAAGATATATACAGATTTCTTTGAAACATTGTCTCTAAGTGATGAGTAGGTTTTTTGAGCAGCCCAAAAAGCACTGATGATGGTTCCACAAAAGCAATGAAAAATCATCAGTCATATTATTCATTTCACCTAACATAGTAACTTTTCTCAGTACATTTTTGTTGGAGTTCAGCAAACAGTCTAGGCCTAACACAAAAATTTGAGTTGTTTGTTTTTGTCTAGACACAGAAATAATAAAGTAAACTTTCAAGGATTTTCTTATTTTCAAAACTTCTGTATTAAAATCATAACATAAGCATTTCTGAAGTGTTTATTTTGTGCTGATATTAAACAGGAAATTGAATGAACTTTAGTACATAACATTGCTGACTGAACAAAACATTAATCTATAAGAGCAAGGCAAGACTTTGTAATGTTCTTTTTGGAAATATATGATTTGAATGCTTGACTTATCTTTATATGTGGTCTATTTTTAAAACATATGAAATTTCCTAATAAGTGTCCATATATACTTAAGGGTGACTTAACTTACTCTGTTTGCAAGCTGGGAATGGAGCTCTGTGGTAGAATGTTCACCTACCATGCACGAGGCCCTGGGTTTGACCCTACCACAAAAACAAACAAACTTACTCTGTTTATAATGGAGTCAGAGAAAATACAGGTGATCTTTATATCCAAGAAGAATGTCAATAAAAATAAAGCACATGCGCCGATATTTTTTGCTTACTATTAATCTTCATTGTCTCAGTATGTTATGTGTGTTCTACCACCTGTGTTCATGAATTGCACTGATTCCAAGTCAATTAAATATAACTCTGCAAAATTTAAACAAATATTTGAATTGTTCCTGTTATTTCCAAGGTTCATACCAGTTATTATGCCTGTGGAGATGTCCTAGAAAGTATTTTATCGGCAGAGAAACAAAAGGCACACAAGGAGTAAATGGAAAAAATAAGTAATTCCATTTGTGCTTTATTTCTGTTTGACTCTACATTCCACTTCTGTCTATAATTGTGTCTTTTGGGAGAAATAGCAGGTTAAGTACAAGCCCTGGATTCATGTGTGAGCTGTGTATAGCACAGTATTGCAAAAGAAAGAAAGAAAGAAAGAAAGAAAGAAAGAAAGAAAGAAAGAAAGAAAGAAAGAAAGGCAAAGTCAGACCTAATAACTATAAAATTTCCAAAGTCATATCTGCCCTAGTATGCTTTAAACAATTCTGTATGTTAACAAGCTTTCCAGGTGCTATTTCTCAGTAGTTGCATAATTCAAATGTTTTTGATATGGTCCCTCAGGATTTTCCCATACTCTCTGGAGAACTGCTATTTGAAAACTGTGGATATTCTGAAAATGTTGAAATTGCAATCAGCTGGAGATATCCTTGCCATGAAAAAAGTTTAAAATCTCTTTTCCATAATCAAATATGTAATTAAAACTCAAACATTTCCAGTAAACTGGGGTTAAAGAATAAAATTGTTCTAGCAATTGTATTTGAAAATCCCTACTGGGATGTATGAGCCTGAAAAGGTCACAAAATGATTGTTTTTAAAAATTTTACATAAAACTATACTGTGTTGGTAAGAAATTAGGATGAAACTGTGTTGACTCCTAAGTGCTACACACTCAAGTGCTGTTCAAAAGAACTTTACGTGATGATAAAATTTTCTGTATTTATAATGGTCAATAGAGTAGCTATAAAATACCTGAAACATAACTATTACAAATGAAAACTCAATTTTTAGCTTTAAAAACTATTATTAATTTTAAAATTGAAATACCCACCTGTGACTAGTGGCTGTTAGCACAGTTCTTCAAGTTGGATTGCAATTTACTTTTCATGATATGAGATTCTTTTGTTGTGACTCCTGTTCTTACCTATGCTTCACTAGACAAAAGGTAGTGATGACTCCTCATTGCAAATGGGGGTGCTCAGAACTTCTGTATTGTCATATGTTACTAAGAAAACCTCTCTTTCATAAAGAACAACTATTGGTACCTATGTCTTTACCAAGAGAGGTTAACTATTTTGATTAAAAACACTTTCCCTAAACTACTGGGCATCCTCAGAGATACCAGTAAATAGAAATTTAAGCTATTACCAGCCATTAAAGCTTTCCTTACTGGGTACTTTTCCCTGATAATCAGATAAAAATAAGTTAACATTTAAAAAAAACAGCTCCAATGAATCTGAATCATAGAGAAGAACAGGCAGTATGCAAGTCATAGGCAGATAGAAGATATGAGCATCAGTAGGAAAAGATGTGACGAACATTTTATGAAAAAAGAATTTTAAAAGGAAAGATGGAATGGATCATCAAAAATCACATTCATCTGTTTCACAGAGTAATTCATTCTGTTCCATTTTATAACCTCCTCTTTTGTTAAAGAAAGCTGTTGACGGTGCTGTACCTAATAGAGTATGTGTATACGACTAGAAATATCAGTCCTTAGCTCACATACTCTCCAAATTAAGACTACTTGTGAAGAAATCAACAAGTTATGGATTTAGCATTGTTCAGACATTTTTGCTTTATGAGTTACATAATGACATACTCAAAAGTTAGTCAGAAAAATATTAAACCAAGATTTTTCCTTCTGCGCTCTGATGTTTCAGTACTTCCGGAGAATTTCATTATAGATTCTTACTTTTGCCCTGCGGGCTTAGCAATCTGATTTACATATTTCACTGATTATTAGAGGACATGAACATGAGAAATGCAAGGAGAAGGAGGAGGAGAGGGGCAAAGGAGAGAGCAGCAAAGAAAAAAGAGGAAAAGAAGAAAAAGGAGAGAGGAGAGTTAAAGAGGAGACTGAGAAGAAAGGTAAAGTGGGACACGGAAAGGGATGTAACAAGGAGACAATAAGAAAGAAAGTGAAGAAAAAACACTTTGCTAATAGCTCTTCTGTCAGGCACATCAGCAAAACTGAAACCAACGTGCTCCTGTTTAATGATTCCACAGAACATTGAAGTAAATAAAAAGGAGTGATAATTACAAAGGGACCTAACAATTCAGTCAACTAGAAATCTAGCTTTCTTCATTAGAAAAGACTTTTAAAGGCCACTGTTTTTTATATTTTTATAAACTATAACTATTCACTGTGTCTCTAAACTTTTAGAAAACCCTCATAGCTTTGGCAAATGAGATGCAGAACAATATTAAAAATAATGTTAAAAGAATACATCAACTACATAGCCAGTCTGTTTTTCAAATAGACACTGATCTTATGCAGTGTGATATGTTACTGAAAATATAAACTGTGTGTGTTTAAATTTAATAATACATGAAGGAAAATTCCATCACTGGACTCCCATCAGACTTCTCTAATCACGATACTAAAAACCCCTAATTTACCATTATAACCACCAAATAAAAGTCTGGTGAAGCCTCTTTATTCTTCTGCAGACAAACAAAAAAGCAATTTGAACATGAAGGCCAAAAATCAGTGTTTGGAAGCAGCACCCTATCAAATGAGATACAAGTACAGGTGCATATCAGAATAGCTAACAGGAGAGATGTTCGGGTGCCAAAGAAGACTAATTTAGGTAAGAATGGGCTGAATTATTTTCTGTACTCTGAAGGAGAAAGGATTAAAGAGTTTTAAAGATAACTTAGTTGTGAACTTGCCTGCCTATAACTTAGATACAGTACAGCATGTCCCACCAAAATTCCACGTTGGAGCTCAGTCCTCAATATACCAGGGTCAAGAGTTGGTGGACCCTTTAAGAGGAAATAATACTTTTCTGACAGGAGTGACTCCTAGGCTGAAGGGACTACACTGTGAGATTTCCTTTCTTGCATTCTTGCCTCCCCTCTTTTCATTTGACCTTTCTACTATGAGGCCCTCACCAGAAACAGAGAAGACACTAGTGCCAACCTCATGAACTTTTAGAACTATGAATCACAATAAATCTATTTTTTATAATTACCCAGGCTCAGGTATTTTATTATGGCAATAAGAGAATGAACTAAGATTACTATTTTGCCATATTAAAGATCTGGTAAGAGAAAGGTGTATTGAAACTTCAAAATATGCTCCGAAATACATGAATCAAAGACAAATAGGAACTCTTTAAGCAGAAAGTATCCAGCATCTTAATTTAAGAGAATTTTAAATAAGACAAGATAGTTTGATACTCCCCCAAGAAAGCACAAAAATCTTTCAGGACCAGTAATATCTTTTAGGGCCTTTGTTAATATAACTTCTGCTTCAGCACTAAACATGATTCTCTCTCACCAGAATTTCCAAGAAGTCTCCTTAGAGACTGCATCCTTTTTGCATCAGGTAAAGGGACCCCATTTTAAATCTCTTCCAAATCTACTCCCATTAAGGCCAAGGAGTGGAAGTCTGAATCAGGTCAAAATTCTCTAATGCTTTCCACAACCCAAGCCACTTCTGCTCTTTCCTCTTCTTCTTCTTCTTCTTCTTCTTCTTCTTCTTCTTCTTCTTCTTCTTCTTCTTCTTCTTCTTCTTCTTCTTCTTCTTCTTCTTCTTCTTCTTCTTCTTCTTCTTCTTCTCCTTCTCCTTCTCCTTCTCCTTCTCCTTCTCCTTCTCCTTCTCCTCCTCCTCCTCCTCCTCCTCCTCCT
>PVLA01013826.1:0-34407 GCA_004027455.1 Hydrochoerus hydrochaeris | reverse complement strand
GATGTAGAGACACACAACGACACAGAATTGTGCTGGAAAGGACCCTGGAGAGGCCTCCCTAGCTGCACAGTGCCTGAGGCCTTGTCCTAGGGACCGGGCACCCACATAGGTACCCAGCTCATCAGCCCAACTCACTGTCGTTAGGAGCACAGTGGCTCATTTCTTCAGGTTGGCCCCACTGCTGGTGCTCACCCATGGACATCAAAGGCCGATTTCTGCATTTACAGTGAGGAAGATGACATGGCAGCCCTACTGTATGTACTGGAGGATCGGGATTCCTTCCCAGTAGATCGATACTATGGACAGTGGGCCAGAATGGCTCATGCTAGCTCCACACTCACCATATGCCATGTGTATCAGTTAGCTATTGCTGTGTAACAAGCTACCCCAAAGCTTAGCACCTTAAAATAACACATCTACTATCTATGGCAAACATTTATCATCTCACACAGATATCGTGAGATGTCTGACCCTGTTGTATCTTCCTTGACACCAGGATTGATCAGGGCCACCAGGCAGGCAGCTGTCTCCATGTGTACCTCAAGGAAGTTAGGGTCAACTCCTGAGTTACAGGATAATGGGACCCTGACTTGAATTCCTGTTGTTGGGAGTATTATTTCTATAGGAAATTTTCTCCAAAGAGACTCAGAAAAATGCAACCAGTATGTATGGACACTTTTACTCTTGGGCTGTTGCTGGAGGTCAGGAGTCCAAGAGCAGCATAGCTGGGTGTCTGCTACAGGTCATTCATGCGATCGCAGTCGAGCTGTCAGTCAAGCTGGAGTTATCTGCAAACTCCAATGAGGCCAAAGGATCCACTTTTAGGATTGCTTCCTCCCGTGGCTGTCGGCAGGGGCCTTGGGTCCTTGTCACGGGAACCTCTCCAGGTGGTTGTTTGAGCATCTTCTAGACAAGGCCACGGACTCCCCTGAGCATAAGACCCAAGAAGAGAATATGAGGAAGCAGCATTGCCCTTCGAGACCTCATTTCGGGCTGGGGGTTTAATTCAGTGGCACAGCACCTTCCTGGCAAGTGTGAGATCATGAGTTCGATTCCCGGTACAAAAAAAAAAAAAAAATCTTGTTTTACAAGTGGCACAATCTGTCCCTTCCGATCATTAGAAGTGAGTGGGTACATTCTGCCCAAATTCAAGAAGGGGGAAATTCAGCTCCACTTCTCACAGGGGCGGGTATCAATAAGCTGTGGACATATTTTAAAATGAACACTTCAGGCAGAATATCAGGCGCACATACCTGCGGTACCTCAGTCTTCATAACTATGACCCATCCCGTTTGACAGAAGAGAAAACTGCGTCTCGGAGGGATTCCAGGAGGTGCCACCGTCTCACCGCTGGCTCCCTGCAGACCCAGGATCTAGGGTCATCGCTTTCTGCAAAGATGGACTTGTTCTACAGCTGGGCTATCCAGCGTAGTCCCTGGCCTGTGTGATTTGGGAGCATTTGAAATGTAGCTGATAGAGGGACGAGGTGCTGTATGCTTGTGACCCCAGCTACTTCGGGGGACTGAGGCAGGAGGGTCACAGGTCTGAAGCCAGCCTGGGTGACTTAGAAAGATCATGTCTCAAAATTAAAAAAAAAATAATAAAAAGGGCAGGGGGTCACTTCTCAGCCTTTTGGCTAAGATCAAGAGCAGAAAGGGCAGGGGATATGGCTCAGCAGGAGCGCGCCTGTGGGTTCGTCTATAGCACTACAAAGAAGAAACAGAAAGAGAAAAAGAAACGCAGCTGTGCCAAAGACCAGGGATGGGGCTGAGCCGTCTGTTAGTGGTTGCTGTTAGTGAAGGAGAATGAACCCCAACAGGGGTCAGGGACTCAGGGGGGGCCTTTGTAAGAAGTCCGAAGAGATCTAGTTTAGGATGTGGTCTGGAGTCTGAGGGGGGACCCGGAGTCAGAGGCTCCTCCAGATTAGATGCTGTCAGAGACAGAGGCGACTGACCGAGATCTTGGTCTGTTTCACCAGGACAAGGACTGGAGAGCTAGCTGCCCCTTTCGGCCAAGAGAGGGGACGTTTGGCATTTTTCAGAGGGAACAAAGGCCTGCCTTTGATGGAACTTAGGAGGAAATGACATGAGGCCTTATTTATTTCATTTTAGATGGTCCAGGGTCCCCTGTCTGAGGTCAGGGTCCTGTGAGATAATGTCTGTCCATCTGAAAGCAGAAACCAAGGGTTGCTCCTGTCTGTTGAGCCAGAGACATTGAACCTTCAATTCACTAATTTGGACTCAAATCTAAATAACCACATGTGGCCAGCAGCTCAGGTGGAGACCTCGTGTGTACTGCCCTGCCCTTTGCTGAGCTGGGACTGCAGACGGCAGAGCAGTGTCAGTGTTTCCATGGCTGGGGAGAGAGGCAGAGCCTGGGGACAGTGGTGTGTGATGGGACATGGATGGCTTCCCTCCAAGGGGGCATCCGGGGGCAGGGGACAGCTGTGCCCTCAGAAACAAAGCATCAAAATAGTCTCCAGTATGATGGCTAGCTTGTGCGTCTCAGAGGCTGCTTTGTGAAGTTGCCAAGCCTCCTGGGATGTGGCTGTCAGGGACTCGAGGACTCTGTCAGCAGAAGGAGGCGTCTCCTCACTGGGCTCCACATCAGAATCCAATGAAAGAGGAGAAAATAGCTCCTAACTTACAGCACTTACCTCAGCCTCACAGGTGGTCTGGAACAAAGGTTGCCAAGCTGGGTCCCCTGACCTCAACCAACCTGAGCCTGGGAAAACAGGAGATTCTCATTGTTGGGGAGGGTCCCCGGGGCCTCTCAGGATCTGTGTGACCTTGGCTTCTCAGCCGAGACCATTAAAGCCCAAGATGGCATAAAACAGTCTTACACGGTAATGCATGAGGTTATCACCCATACTAGCAAGCTCCTGGCCCAGTGCATACACAGGAACCAAAATCATGAAATAGTCCAGCAAATGGCAATTTTTCTGCTATTGTGTTACTGCCAACTTTCTCCCTCCCTCCCTCTCTCTATGTGACATATGAGGACTGTTTTTTAAAGGGACATCTGTGTCATCAAGCAATCTTCATGCACTATTCTCAGATTGCACCTTAATTCTGCAGCATGCCTCAGTTAAGATACTGAAGACCTCGGTTAAGGTACTGAGTGTTAAATAAGAAGGACTGCAGCTCCCATATGAATGAATGGGAAGCTCAGGGCTGGTGAATGGCCATCTGTGGAATGACAGTGGACGTGAAACTGTTTTGGAGCAGCCACCATCTCTGCATCTGGGGCACAGCAGATAAGCCCCCTGTCCAAGCCCTGGGTCTAACCCCTGCCGCACAGGTATCGCCACGGAGACAGCCCTCCCTACGTCACACGTACAGCGTCCTACGTCACACGCACGGCGTCAGAGGCAGCACAGTGGCGAGCCCAGTGCCATTAGCTCATTCTTTTCCAAATTCCAGATTTTATGAAGACACCAGGCTGGAAAATTGCTGGTGTGGATACTAAGTAAACTCAGATAATTCCATAGGGAAGAATTCCACAGGGAAAAGAAAATCCATTTTATAGGATTGAAAGAAGACAGAAATGGCAATGACAAGGACCTTAAAAGCCATGATCTGAAAGCCATGGTTTAACACTGACTTTAAAAAGCGAGCTATAAAGCGGTGAGTTGCTTCCCAAATTTGACTGCACGTAAGATGTGTCGGGGGAAAGCCCTGAAAGGTAGTTTTAAAAGATAGTTTTCCAGGCCGCCTCTCCGTCATGAAGAGGCAGGCTCTCGGGGCAGATGGGGAGTGTGAATGTGAACCCAGATGCATGCAGGGGTCCCCGTGAACCTGGTGAACTAGGTCCGTGGGCTTTTCCTGGACACCGGATAGCTCTGTTGTTAAGGAAACAGCGCGTAGACGAAGGCCGAGGGGCGAGAGCTGTGAGTACCCAGCAGCCGCCTCTGCATACCTAGAGACCTGGGCCTTCTCTTCTTACTGTTTTATGCAATAAAATTTTTCTACTAAATTTTAATAACAGGATGCAAAAGAGAGATGATGTCTGCTGGAAGGGAAAATGGGGCCCTTTGTGGGTACCTGAATTTGGTCCTAAAGGCACATGACTTGGTCCCACGATATGGCAGAAGCCTGGTTCCTCCCTCTGCCTCCTGGTATCAGCAGACTGACCTTCTGAGAACATCTGTGGAACTGAAAACTGGGACCCCTTTGTTCAGTCCCTCTGAAACCTGGCTTCAGAGTTGTGGGCAGGGGGTGCTATCCAGGTTGCTCCAGCCTGAGGTCAGGGGTCCACTGTGCATGGTGGTCTTACAGGCCTGCTGACTCAGCTGGGCAATGCCGTCTGAACTGCCCTGGCTCTGGCTCTGTCACTAGCTAAGTGTCCAGTCATCAAGCATCCAGGGACTGGCGAATGTTTAGTGACCACCTGCTGTGTGCCTGGCACAGAGTGAGGCACCACTGAGTTTACTCCAAAATAAAACTTAGGCTGAAAATAATCACCCTTGAGGACTAGAGGTCAGAAATGCCAGCCCCAGTCAGTAATCGACCCACTTTTACCTTCCCTGCCTTACAGAGTAGCCACCCAGCAGGAGGACAGTGATGGCATTTTTGACCTCTAGTTTTCAAGGCTGGTTGTTTTCCAATGAGGTCTTATTTTGGGAGCGGGGTGGGGGGGAAGAGGGCATCATAAGAACTAGCAGTCACCCATGTACCCAGCATGCTCAGTGTACCCAGCATGCTCAATGTACCCAGCATGCTCAGCCCCAACGCTGACACTTTCCCTCTGTAGCTCTGTATTTCCTTCCGACGCATTGAATTGTTCTCAATTTACAAATGACCGGATGGAGGCTCAGAATGGCCTGGTTTGCCTGGAGCCACAGAGCTCAAGAGCAGTAGAGATGGGACTGGGTCCCCCCTGTGACCTGACGGTCCCCTCCTCCGGCACAGACTGACTGCTCACTGAGCTTGAGGCCAGGAATTAGCAGAGCCTGGCGCTCTGAGGTAAGCAGAGAGTACAGGTAGAAAGACTGCAAGGTGTTTGGCTCCCCAGGCTGGTTCGTGGCTCTGGCAGCCTCGACTCTGCCTCAGCCTCTGTACACCATTCCTGAGCCACAAGAAGGAACACACGGTATCTGAGACACCTCTGCCCACACCACAGCCCCCCGAGTCATGGCAAGGGCACATTGCCTGACACGAATCCCCCTGAAGCCTTTTAGCTAGTCACTCAGTGTTTCCAAACCAATTACCGGCCCCGGGTTTGCAAAGAGGGTTGGCACCGGGCTTTTGCAGCAGTCTCCCTCTGGTGCCAGTACCAATCCGAGGAGGTTGTACTTTAGCAAAGAGAGAAAAGCATATAATTTTTTTTAGCTCAGGGGAGGCTGCAGGCAATCACAAATATCCCTTGAGCAGAGAGAGATTCTCCAGTTTAAAGAGGCCACGTGTTCCCCGCCATAATTGGACTTTAGAGCCCCTCTAATTGGAAGGAAGGGTGGGCGGGGGTGGTTGGAGACCCTGGCAGCCTGTTCCCTTCGGAGTCCCGACAGAGCCTCCCTTTAATTGGAAGGAGCCAGGGACAGACTCTTAACTCGGCATCAGACAGTGGCTGGGAAGTGGTGAACGACTGACTTCTTGGGGTCTCCGGGGCTAGAGGAGAAAAGTCAGATGATCTCGTCAGCCTAGTCTTTCTTAGGAGGCAGCAGAGACCGCCAGGCCTGGGAGAAGGCAACCTGGCACGGAGTTGACTGCGCCTGGGTTCAGGCAGAGAGCTCAGTAAGAATTTCTGCCCTGATCAAACAGAAGGGAGTCATTCTTACAGGGATGGAGAGAAGGCGGGAACATCAGGTGGGAAGAGCCCAGGGAGCACCTGTGGTTAAAGTTCTCTCTGTGGGCAGAGTCCTTTGAAGTGTCTGTCTGTAAATTCTCCAGGACCTGCAAACTTTCCTGTCCTATCTTACCTCCTTTCTCGTGTTTCGCCCGAGGTTTAATGTTTGCTGATGACAGCCTAGGTACTGAGCTGAGTTCCCTACTGAGCTGAGTTCCCTACAGAGAGCAGAGCTTCTGCTGGCTAGCGGGCTTGGGCTGGGAGGGTCAGGCCAGCTTGGGGTCTCCAGCGGGCAGCCGGTTCTGGAGCAATTTCTGCAGGACCTTCAAGGGCTGTCACAACACAGACAAGTCTCCTTGTCTTCCCCTGTGTCTCCAAGTGGGACCCAGAGAGGTCAGCAAAGGGGCCTTATCCCCCATGGAGCCAGTTGGGGGCAGGTCCTGAGGTCCAAGCCTGGCTCTCTTTTGGGTCCCATCCATGGCAAGTACTTTCTCAGAATCTGGGGTCCTCATCCTTGAGAAAGAGCCACCTCTGGGATCCATGCCGGGTTTTTTTGGAGACAATTGTAGCAGGAGCAGCAGGAGACCAAGTCCAGGTTAGAGGAAGCCTCTGAGCTCTAAATAGAGGCAGCTGTTTCCTGGGGTGCCTGAGACCCCAGGCTGGGAGCACAGACTTGGGGGAGACAGTAGGGAGAGGCCAGAGGAGGCTTAGGCCTTGGTTCCAGGGCAGTCTGAGGTGGGGATATGGAGTGATCTGCCCGGGTAATTGGCCAAGGGTGGAGGCCTGACCAGTGTCTACCTCTGGGATGTGCCTGGCCTATTAGCCTGTCACACACTGCCCTGTCTCTACCCCCCAGAGTAGAGGGACACCCCCAACTCCATTGCTTCAAAACCCTGGGCAGAGGTAGCCCTGTGCAGGAGAGGGAGATTGGACCAAAGTCTAACTCTGGAGGAGGAGATAGCGAATCTCCTTGGTCTTCACATCTCTCTCACACCCTGCAGGGTCTCTATATGGAGCAGGGGGCTCTGGTTTAGCCTTGTCCAGGAGCCCCCATCCCCTGGGGTGATACCAAAGCCCTGCCTCTGTTGGCTGCTTCTGGTGCGGAAGGCTCTGGCCGGTGGGCAGAGCAGGGGCAGGGAAGACGCCTCAGACAGGTGGTGTGCTGTGATCGCTGTGCCGGGGGCATTCCAGAAATACGGGCCCCCGAAGGAACACAGAGCCGGTCTACGTCTGTAGTATAAATTCTCCCACCATGGCCAGATTTCAAGTTGCCAAGGCAACCTTGCTACGCAGTGCTGGAAAGAGATGCACAGAGCTGGCTCCCACAAGTGGGTGCAAGCTGGTTTCCAGCCCATGCTGGGAGACACAGTCCCGAACCCCTGTCCTCCAATACTCCTCACCACCTGCAGGCACCTCCTGCCTTATTCCACCTCCTGGAGACTTCAGGAGAGGCAGTGACTTGTCTGCCAGGCAGAATGAGCTGAGCAGGGCAGGGGACAGAGGTGTCCACAGTGGGAACACAATCGGCATGGCCCAGGCTCTCTTGAAGTGACATCCTCACCTGCACAGAATCCTGGTCTGAGCTTCCTAGAAGCGTCCTTGATGGGAACAAGAGTGGGGGACTGTCCCATATGAGGATGAATAAAGCCTAATGAAGAAAGCTAATTCAGAGCAGGCGAGGATTCCCAGCTAACCCTGTGGGAGCCAATTCACCAGAGCACCAATAGCGCCATTGTGCTAGAGGATCCTGTTTCTACGCTAGTTCTCAAATCCTCTGGCTGTAGGGAACCTTAAAACATAGCCCTCAAGGCCAAGCCTGTACCATCTCCCGGAGGCCCACTTGGGGTCGGGGGTAGGAGGGGAGGGCTGAGTCGTGTCCAGAGGCCTCAGTGGGACCCTTGATAAACGGGCCCTGGTGCTCAGCCATCCCACCTGCAAAATGCCAGCGTGGATTTTTAATCTGCCTTCTCTCCACTGAATAATGAAAGACAAAAGCCACAGGTTTGATTGGCATTTAGAAAGGGGGCTTGAGCAGAGGAGGGGAGCTTGGATTCCACTCCTGACGGCTGCCTCACCCCGGCCCGAGGGGCTTCTGTCTCTGGCAGGACCCCCTCCCTGCAGGGCCCGAGTGACGCTTGCTCCACAGTGCTGGGGAGAGGGGTGTTGCTTTCTTGGAGCTCTGAGCATGACCAGCTGTGGTAAAGAGAAAGGGGTTTGGGGCCCAGGGATATCACTAGGCTGTGGCCACTTCTCATGGCACAAATGTCTCCAGCAAGGCCACCTCTGAACACCAGTGCAGTATCACTGGGAAACGCTGGGCACAATCCTTGGGGGTGAGGGGTTGGGCTCAGTAGGTTCCCTAAGGCACAGAAAGAACAGCAAGGGACAGACAGAGGGCTAGCTGGGAGCCGAGTAGGGGACAGTACCAATGGAAGGGGACAGGGAGATGGCAGGGAAGTAACTAACTATGAGACCCTGGGCAAATCATTCCAGTTTCAGAGCTCTTGGCCTCCTGTCTCTCCACTGGCGATGAGAGCCTTAGCCCAACTATTTCAGATGGCAGCTGAGGGGTTAGGATGAGGTCAAGCAGCTGTGATCACTTTGCAAAGCGGTGGCATTGGCTGGGGGTGGTGGGGGTGGGGGGTACACAACCATGATCCCAGCACTCAGGAAGCGGAGGCAGGAGGAGTTTAAAGCCAGCGTGAATTGGATAGCAAAGCCCTGTCTCACACAGAAGAATGGGGTGAGGATTTAACTCATCAGCATTAGCACCGCCCGGCAAGTGTGAGGTTGTGAGTTCGATCCCTGGTACCAAGAAATAAAAATTGTAGCGTCTCACTCTAAAGGCATTAGTTTGATAACACTCAAAAAGCGAGACAATCTAGTTTCTCTTGTCACATTGAAAACTATATACCCATTATTAAGCAAAACGATTTTTAAAATAATAAAAGTAAAAATAATACAGGCGTTTTTTCCTACAGCATGCAAGAGAGAATGAAGATGTTCTGAGTAAGAGGTGGACAAACATGATGGCCATATGCTTCCAACGGTCACCTGCACCAGAGCCCCGATTTAATATTCTGTCACTGTATATTTGTCCATTCATTCCAAAGAACATTTATTGGACATGAATTCCGCTGGGTATTAAGACATTGGTAAACCATGGGAGGCTTTGCGTGTACTGGGGGTGTGGTCGCCAAAGACAGAAGCCAAGAGCTCAGAGAGTGAGAGGGGATCACCCTGACCGGTGACAGTGGCACCCCCCTCCCCCAGTGCATGACATGCAGCAGCTGATGCGGAAGCAGGCGGAGGAGACACACCTGCTGACCCCTCAGCAGTTTCTGGGGCTTAGGCTTGAGCTGCTCTGTAACCTCCAGGGCTTGCCAGATGGATTTTGGAAAGGTCACACGCCCTGCAGCTGCGTGTGAAATGCAGGGTCCAGGCATGTGGCAGATGTGTTCCAAACTGGTTTAAAATAGAAAGGGGAGGTGAAGTGGGTACTGGCCAAGGAGAGGGCAGGCCAAGGACACACGCAGAGGGGCGATGGCACCATATGGGCAGGTGAGGGTTCGGGGCGCAGCACAGGTGAAGTGGGAAGAGGCCAGTGCAAGGAGACTGGCCAGAGGGGAGGCCAGGCTGGTGGTGGAGGGTGGGCTGGCAGATCCAGGGCGAGGCGGGGAGACGTTCTGCGGGACTGGCTTAGATGTGAGGACTGAGGCCCCGGGCTGCTGGAGATGAGACTCAGGAAGATGGGCAATTGGGATTCGGCTGCACCTGGAGGGAAGGTGGTCTCCTCGATGCCTTGGACACAGTGACATGGGCCAGGCCAGCCTGTCCTGATTGACAGGAGTGTACCTCTCTGGTCAGGCCCTGTTCAGGGTTTGGGCCTAGGTTACCCTTCAGATCTTGGACCCCACTTCAGGGAAGTAAAGTCTCAGTTTCAAATGAAAGTGGGTGGCAATTTGGCTCTTTCTCAGCTTCGGTGTCTGTGTAAGACAAAGAGGAAGTAGATGGGCTGCCCTCCTTCTTCGGAGGGACAGAGGCTTGGTGGGAATACTGTGCTCCCAGCACCCACTTCCGCCTTCCTCCCCATTCTGTGAGCCCACAAATCCTAAACTGTTTCGTCTTCTCTAAACCACGCCATGCCATACCACTGTCAGGTTCCCTGAGGCCTGAAGGTCATCTATAGCCCAGAAGTGACCTTTACATCCATTGACCTGGGGACCCCAAAGATTGGCCCACCCTAGAGGGGGCAGTGCTGGGGTTCAGGTTCTTGGTGGACGCTGTATTGGGGGTCCAGGTCCTGCCAAGGCAGGATGGAGAAGGGAGGACGTTCCCCAGGGAATGGGGATGCATAGGTGCTCGCCATCAGCACCCATGGGACTGGGATCCTGCCAGGCCTGGGAGGCATCCACTTGCTTCAAGTTTACCAACCCCTTTCCAAAATACACAGCTTGCTTCCGCGTCTGCTCAGTGGTAAACCTCGCTGCCCTTTCCCCGGCTCTCAGGAAATGAGCCTCCTCCGTCTTCCTATCCCCGCCCTGGGTTACCATGGCGCCCACAGTGGCAAAGTCCTACCCCTACCCATAGTGTGCCACAGATGGTATCTGGTGGGCTCCAAAATCAAAGTATCTGTCCTCAGACTAAGCTGGTAGATTGAAGTGAGTAGACTGTGTGTGAGACATAAGTTTCTGGCTCAGAAGGAGGTGACTGTACTGTACCAATTTGGGCTGCCAGGGACATTTTTACATTCTTCCTGTCTTGACTGTGTAGCTGAGAATCTATGTAACCTATGTGGGAAGTGAAGAGAACCACACCCAGTTAGTCCATAGAAAAATAAGCCAATCGGCTGTGTCTGTGAATCACTAAGCATTTATCATCAGGTATCTGGTACTTACCAGCCTAGAGGTCTAGCTGACATGGATGTCCTTCCCTAGGTCACCTCCTTGGGCTCATGTCCAAAGGAATCCCCTCTGGTGGAAGTGTCCCTGTCTACCCCAGATGGTCTGTGCTTCAGTGTGGCTCCCAGTGTGGGCCTTGGACCACATGGTAACAACTCAGTCTTTGGCCAGGCTGGCCACTAGTCTTAGCCATGGAGGTGGCCATGCATGGCTCCTCAGTCTACTCTGGCAGGTCTCGGGACACCAAAGCTCAGTGGCTTCCTTATCGGTGCCAGGCTGTACATCTGTCACACAGGATTGCTGACACCATTGGTGCTGCCCAGGTGACTCCACTGGAGAGGACAGTGGAAGAGGGTCCATGCTGGTTTTCCCTTGGACTTGGCCCCTATGGGCTCCTCCCCAGCCAGTGTCATCTTTCACTGGGGTAGTCTGTCCTCATGGGACACTTGGAGTTCTGTGGAGCCGAAGGTGGTTTGAGGATACTTGAGCTCACACTGATGGGGGAGAAGATGTGACCTGGGTCAAGTCTCTGAGGGCCTTGGGTCCCCTTCTTGAGGGTGGAGAGAGAGGTGCTCGGTTCCTCTGGTGCAAATCTGGTGGGCCCCTGATAACGTCCATATCCTTGGGAAACAGCTATAGTCTTGTCTCAGTGCCGGCAGGGAGGAAGCCAGCCTCTGTTTCCCTGGCTGCACCTCCTCTTCCGGGGTGAGGGGCACAGTGCCTCAGGGTTAGGGTGCGCAGGGAAGGGGACCCACAGGAAGCACGAGCCTGGGCTGCAGACAATGGTCACTTGGAAGACTCCAGCTGAGGCAGCAAGAGGAGAGAGAGAGAGCAAGGTGTGTCGTGAGGGCCAGCAGCGCAGAGGAGGTCACAGGGAGCCAGAGGATATGGAGGCTGGAGAGACCGGGTGGTGGCATTTTACAGGCTCCCAGAGGCTTCCCGTACCTAAATAGCTCACAGTCCTGCATTTGACAGGATCAAGACACAATGAAACACTCAGTGCACTCAGCAGAGCCCGGCTCTGTCGTAGACAGTTTGCAAGGCCTCTTCATATCAGGCTGGGTCTGGGGGTGTCGACCTGCTCAGCCCCTGTTCTTCGGGGCCTGGTTATCTCAAGCACTAGGAGCAGGTACTGACCTTGGTGGAAGCAGCCCGCTCCATGATACCAGAATTTCAAGGTGCTTCTCCTCTGTTAGGATCAGCTCTCACCTGGAAAACCTGCCTGCTTTGCGTCTGCTGCAGCTGGCTCCCAGGAGACCACCTGCTGCTATCCTGTGCTGGTTTTTCCATGAAAATGAGTCTCTTTCTTGAACTACAGCTTTTAAGGAAGCCCAGGACACCACAGAATAGTTAATTTCCAAGATTCCCAAGCACTCTTTCAGGAATAATTCAGCACATCAACCACAGGTTTAGAGTCTGAAGCTGCCGTAGAGGTGATGGTCTGTGGTCTCCATGTTTTACAGATGAGAAAACAGAGGCGCAGAGAGGTACCTTGCTCTTCCAAAGCCACGTAGCCAGCTAGAGACCAGCAAGGGTGTCACGTGCAGCCTTCTGTTGGTGGAACAGAGGCTTTGTGAAAAGCACCGAACATGAGTTGTCCTCAGCAGGGCTTGGGATGGACAGGACACATGGCCAACCTGTCACATTCACAAAGGAGTTCTGTTCCTCCCCAGCTTGTGCGGCTGCAGTTCATTCTGGCAAGAGACATAGCGTCAGGCCTCTCCAGCCAGGGCTCAGTCCTTCAGAAGACCGCCAGCTTCCCGTACCCCGTCCCAAGCCACTCCACTCCTAACCAGCTCCCCCAGCTCCTGGAATCAGTCTCAGGGCTGTTCCCGGGAGGTGAGCGATGAGTTGGAACAGGGATGCAGGAGCTGCTGAGAGCATTCGCAATTTCCTGGCAGACACAGTAAAAAGAAACAAACTTAAAGTTAGTCAAGTGTTTTGTTTAACTCAGTACATCCAAAATGTTATCATTTCAACATACAATCAGTATGCAAATTGTTAAGGAGATAACCTTCCATTCAGGATAAATCCTCAGAAGCCAGCTGGTTATTCCATGGACTGCACATCTCAACTAGTCAGAGTTGTAAGTCAGGTGTTTAGGACTCCGACACAGGTAGCTCGTGACCACTGTGTGGGAAAGCTCACGGCGACTGTCTTTGTCACAGTCCCCAAAAGCACCTGTGAGAACCATAAAAGCTTAGAATCTCTGCCCAAGGTTTCCTCCTACGGCATAGATCCCAACCGCCACTGCCTGTAAATAGCAAAACCCGATTTCAGCTCAGCTCGGTATTTAAGTGGGTATTTTTTTTTAACCTGTACTCTGATGCTTTGACATCTGGAGTTTTGTTGACACTGGAGAGAGTGTTTGCAGGGAAGATCATTCCTAGAGATAGTAAATAACTTCCTGCAGGCTGCTTCTCAAATACAAACTAAACCATTCCAGAACCCACAATTCCCCGAGTGTGAGTGAGTGTGTGTGTGTGTCAGTGTGTGTGCACGTGTGCTACTGAGGTTTGAATCCAAGGTCTTGCCCTGAACTACATCCCCAACTCTTTTGAAAACAAGTTACATTGAGACAGGTCCTCACTAAATTACTAAGTGGCCCAGGCTGGTCTTGATCTTGTGACCTCATGTCTCAGCTTCTCAGAGTGCTGGGTTATAGACACCTGTCACCATGATGCCCTCTTCCAACTGATTCTTTTATTAGGCTCTCCCATCCTGGGCCTCTGTCCACCTATCCTCACCTCTCCAGGTCCAGGGACCAGACTGCAAGGAACAGTGACAATGCTTTTGAACTGTTGAAATTGTTCAAAGCAGCCAATGGCAGGCCTGGCTCACTGTACCTTCCGTCTCTCCCCTGAGCCCCCGTGTGGCCCTGCATGGTATGGCATCTCCTTAGCTCTCAGGAACTCTTGACTAATAAATCATGATTTTCTGTGGTAACGGTCTCCCTATCTGTTGGCATCGCTATAGTTGACATTCTCTACTGATATGCTGTATTTTAGAGCTCTGTCTTTGGTTTTAGGGTTGGTGGTCTGGTTAGGCTACCTGACAGGACCTGTCATGACCTTCACAAAGGGCAACTGTCTGATAGGTAGAGCCTGGCCTGCAGCCACCAGCAGGCCCTTTTCAGAGCCAGCTATGGTGAATCCAGCGCAAAAATTTTCCTGGATCCAAGTCAGCCTTGGTTTGCAGAGTCTGGGTGTGGAAAGCGCAGCCTGTGGGCGGGAAGGGAGCCCACGGAGGCTGCTGACATTCCCCAATCCCAAAGTATCCAGGGAGAGATGCTGTGACCACCAAGGCCAGCCAGAAGGTGTCTGGCTCCATGAATTACCAGTGTGTCTCTTGTTTTGATCTCCTAAAGTATTTCACAGGTGACGACCCCTCCCCAGGTGACAATGCAGGCCAAGTGCAGCCCAGCAGATTGCAGGGCCCCTGGTGCCCCCTGATGCAGCCTGACCTGCTTTCCTGCCATCACTACAAGGCTGACCTGTGTGAAGCTGGCAGCAGGTGGTTCAGGAACCAGCTTGGGCCCCAGTGGGCAGCCTGGGAGAAAGTTGGGAGGTCAGCACCATAGGGCATCAAAGCTTGTGTCAGGAGCTCTGGGTTATGCCTCGCTTTACACATGGGAACCTGCGGCCTGCAGAGAGGCTTTGAGGCCAGGAAAGAGAGCAGGAGCAGAGGTCGAGCCTCACTGTTTCTGCTCCCTTGAAACATTCTTCTGCCCCCATCCCTTCCTCTTTCTCCCTGCCACCTCTGTCCTCTCTCTGGCCCACCCCTCCTCGTTGCCCTCCTCCCTCTCCCCCACTTCCCTGCTTCCTTGCCCCGCTCTCCTCCTTTCCCTCCTCCCCTCCTTCCCTCTATGGATAGCGGGGAGCCTGCCGGGAGCCAGGCACTCTGCATCCTGACCGGAGCCATTTAACAGGAGCAGAGAGGGAACCCTGCACATCGTCCTGACCCCCGCCAGCCTGGCAGCTGGAAGCCCTCTCACCTGTACCCAGGAGAGCAAGGCTTGGGGGGTAGAAGGGGCAGGGCCTCTGAGCACCTGCCCACTGGCCAGCACCAAGGGCAGCCACTATTCCTCACCGTCCCTGGGGAAGCCCGGTGCTGACAGGCTAAGCCTGCAGCCGGATGGGCAGAGGCTGAAGCTTCCGGACAGACAGCTGTTACATATTAGCATGGCCCAGAGCGGCAGATCCCCCTCCTCAGGTACCCCCGCCTCCCCAGATGTTTGGGGCAGGAGACAGCCTGCTCCTGTGCTTCTTTTACCTCACGGCTCTTTGTCCAGGCTGAGAGGAAGGGGATTTAGAAGCCCATTTCCTCTCTGCTGCCATCTAACTGGCTGCCATAATGGGCCCCTCTTCTGCTTCTGGGTCCTGTCACCCTGTCTGAGCTGTGGGGCCTGGATGTGCTGAGTTAGGAGTCCTGGCAGCCTGATCATAGCCTTGCTACGAGATTCGGTGTGGTCAGTCCCAGGACTACCATGGCAACCGTTCAGAGTCTTTTTTTTTTTTTAATTTTATTTAAAGAGGAACAAAGCAAAACAGAAAGAGAGGTAGAAACAATACAGAATTTCAGAAAAAAATAAACAGTGAGAAATAACTAGTTGATAAATTACATATTGTCTTAGACATAGTTGTTCAAGTTACAAAGTTTAAAGCATATAGAGTGGACATTCAAACAGTGAGGCTGCAAAGAAGTTCAATGATCCAATAACAATTTAGCAACATGGTTATCAATCCTACACACTTAAACATTAATGCAGTTATATCCTTTAGAGCACTTTCTTTTCCTCCTTTTACTTTTTTTATTTTTATTTTTTTAAATTTTTTTATTTAAAGAGAAACAAAAGCATATAAAGGGTAGAGATAATACAGAATTTCAGAAAAAAGATAAACAATAAGAAATCACTAGTTGATAAATTACATTTGTCCTCTTAGAAATAGTTGTTCAAGTTACAAAATTAAAGCATACAAAGTAGATATTCAAACAGTGAGAATGTAAACAGCTATGCATGCATGAATCTCTATATGTATTTCTATCCTTTCTGTATTGGAGGGAAAAAACAAAACTTAGCAAGACAAAACAAAACAAATTCCTATAAAAACATGAAACCAAAAAGTCATATAAAACCACAGTACAAGGTGATCTACAATGATTGCTGTGTTGTTTCTTATTATCTTCATTAGAATTGCCTATATCATCAGGCATAAATGAATATAGCAGTATAATTGAATATAGCAGTACATAACAATGTTAGTAAAAATAAAACATTGTAGACAGTATAAAACTTCAAAGGCAAGTAATAATCAAACTAGAGTGGATATTTTAGTGAATCTTGTCATCTTCAGTGCAGTTGCCTATACTCTCAGACTTGATACTATCAATCATAACAGCTTTGAATAAAATCTATCAATACAAAACAGCAATCCAACAAACCAGATTCAATTATGATCAATCATGGTAAAACAGTGTAGGTTTTACAGAGCTTTAGATTAACTTAATAGGAAATTAAGGGTGATTACCGTACTATATCCTATTATTTTCGGGATTACTGTCTGTGCCCTCAAATCTAGTATAGGTAGAATGACGGGAACAGAATATAATACATCTAAGCAGAGTAGTGTGAGTAATGTGGGTTTTAAATCCTGGGGCACTATTAATAATATAGTGTATCAAGGCCATCTATGTTAGAGATTATAGCCATCCTACTCTGCCTCATTTCTGCTATGCTATTTTTCTGCCTGTTTGTCTACTTTTCTCCTTCATTATACTGCCTGCCCCACTCATTGAGGCCTTTCTGCCACTGTTCCTAAAATCCCGGTATTTTTTTTTTCTCTCTCTCTCTAGCATGTCCTTCAGTATTCTCTGTAGGGTTGGATTGGTGGTCACAAACTCCCCCAGTTCCTCTTTGTCATGGAAGCATCTTGTTTCTCCATTAATTTCTAGTGACAGTTTTGCAGGGTACATCAATCTGGGCTGGAGGTTATTTTCTTTCAGGGTTTGGAATATTTTGCTCCAAGCTCTTTTTGATCTGATGGTCTGTGTCGAGAAGTCAGCCATGATCCTGATGGGTTTATCTTTATAGGTAATCTGTTTCTTTTCTCTGACAGCCTTTAATATTCTGTTTTTATATTGAATTTCTGGTATCTTGATTATTATGTGTCTGGGTGTAGATCTGTTTTGGTTGTAGGTGGCTGGAGTTCTATATGCCTCACATAACCGAATGTCATTTTCTTTTCCCATGCTTGGGAAGTTTGCCTTAATTATTTCCATGAATAGCCTTTGTAATTCACCTGTATGTATTCCTGCTTCTTCATTCACATTTCTTATTCTTAAATTGTAGATTCTCTTGTCATCTTCTAGCCTTTGTATTGTTACTGCCTTTTTCCTTGTTATTTTTAAGAGATCTTTCCTTTCATGATCACACATTGCAAACTTGTCTTCAAGTTTTGATAGTCTATCCTTAGTTTCTTTTAAGGAGTTTTGCCAGCTTTCAATGGAGCTTTTAATTTCCTGGTAGTCTCTTTGAATCTGCTTCATGTATTCTATATTTTCTTTATATTCTTTATCGAATGTTTCTCTCCTTTTTTTGTGTTCCTCCCTTCTTCTGTCTGTATCTTCCTGAGAGATGCTTCCTGAGAGCATTTCTTTTATTACTCTACTCATATCTTGCTTTACCTGATTTAGTATTTCAGTTTTGAGCTCGTCTACAAGGTCCTAAAGCTATCTCTTAATGTCCATTGAAGCCATGTCTGATGTTGCGTGTTTGCCACCCTCAGTCTCCCTTGTTTTTCCCTCTCCTGGATCAGGGCTCTCAGGGTTCTGAGCTGGGAGCCTCCTCCTGCCTCTCTCTCCTGTCACGGCCCTGGCTTCCTCTACACGGGTTATAGTGCAGGTCCCAGCCCCCTTCCCTTTTGGCCATGTTTCCTCCGAAGCACGCTGGCCAGGGACCTCCGCCCTCTCCTGCCTGCTCTTGTCACTGAGGTGTAAGCAGCGGCTGCATATGCCAAACTTCAGGTGCCTTCACCCAGTTAGTGCTTGCTAGGCGCAGGGAATTGATTTGGGACAGCTCAATGGGTCCTGGCCAGGGGCGTGCCCCAATCCAAGCAAATCCCACAAATCTGCTCTGAGGAGGGAGGAACCAAGTGAAGTCACTGTTGCTCCCAGTTCAGGCTCCTCTTGCCCAATTCCAACATGTCGCCCATTTGGTCGCACTCTTCCCATGGGGGGGCGGCTCACCCCCAGCACTGACTGTGGATTAATGAAGGTCCCTTTGCTGGCTCCCGTCTCTGTTGGGCTCACCTACCCCTGACTTCATCAGTGCTGTGCTTCCTGTGAGTGGCGGTGGGAACAAGTTTGAGTGGCTCTGCCTGCTGGTGGCTCTGCCTGCTGGCTTGGATTCAGGTTGTTGCAAACTTGGTGGGTCACCATGAACGAAAATGCTGTGTCCCATAATTTTTAGCTGTTTCAGTTGTAGTCCCGACGTATTTGACAAGCTTTTTTATGTTTTAATTTCTTCCTGTGTCAAGAGGATCCGTCTCCCTCTGTCTGGGTCTCTCCAGGGTGCTTTACTCTGGTAAATGAGTTGTTTCTCCAGGGAGGCTTTGTATTCTGTTGCTCACTGATTGGCCATCTTGTCTCCCCCCACCTTTTTTTCGTACCGGGAATTGAACTCATGACCTCGCGCTTGCCAGGCAGGCACTGTGCTACTGCACTAAACCCCAGGCCACCCTTTGGATTCTTGCACTCTGTTCCAGGTCTCAGTTTGCAGCGTTGGGCTTGGCCTAGGAATCTAGATGTCTGCCACCCCTACAGTGCCTCCGGCTGCTGTGAAGTGGAGCCGAGCAGGCGGGAGGCCCCTGTTGACTGGGGAGGGTGGCAGTGCCCTTGATCAGACTTGTGTGCATCAAAGCCGAGAACAGGGTGGGTGCGGCCAAGTGTGCCTTTCTACCCCCTGTCCTGCTCAGCCCCTCTCCCTGGGCTGACCGCCAGGCCTCCCAGGATGGAGACATCCCTCAGCCCCCAGGAGGAGCCAGAACTCAGCTAGCAATTACTCAGTGTGTCTTAACTAGCATGCAAATCACAGCGCACAGGCCGGTCCTGTCACCCAGCCAGCCAGCAGCCATCCTCCCCTGGGGACCCCAGGCTGAGGGCTGGGGGCTGGGTTCCCCAGCCTGGTCATGTGCTGGTGTTCGTCTGCACTCCAGGGCTGATGCATGCCAGGATGCCTCATCCTGGTCTTGGCAGAGGGACACAGAGTTGCTGCTGCTGAGTTAATTAGAGATGGAGGGAGGCAGGCAGAGGGACTTGGCATGCAGAGGGGTGAGAGATGCCAAGTGTCTGATGCCACGTGTCGTGTCTGGAGAGGAGGTGGGAGATGGGCACAGCCAGCTGCCTGGAGGTCACTCAGTCCTACATGCACCTGCCAATCCAACAGATGGGCTATCTGTCCCCCTCTCATGTCTACGGGTGCCTCAGGGAGGAAGGAGACCCAGACACCACGCAGAGCTTCTTGACCTGTGTAGAAATCACCGGAAGTGGCTGGTCCCCGCAGCTGTGTAAACATCAAGGAACCACAATGAAATAAAATTAAGAACTTGCCTTCTCCTTGTATAGCACCATTCCAAGCATTTAAGTGGCAGCGGCTGCCTTGCTGGACATCATCGGTGTGGGGTGCTGCTGTGTGCCCTGGTCCTGTGCTCCAGCCCAAAATTCACAGAAACCTTACAGCAGCTACAATCATCCGGAGCTTCCACTGGGACTGCTTAGACTTAAAACCTGGGTGCTGCTCCGATTCAAACACAAACCCTGCCCGGAGTTCGTCTGCTGGTTGAGGGGTGCACAGCAGTTGGTCCCCGCTGTCCATGTGACAGGTGCTGTCTGAGATGCTGGGGTGGCTCAGCTGTGGGCAGCATGCTCAGCAAGCTCCGAGGCAGGCTGTTGGTCAAGCTGGAGTTCACAAACAGACTTCTAGAAAACTTGAGGCCATCTACCCTCTCTTTCAACTTAGATTTTTAAATTTTCTGTTTCAAAGTCCTGCTGGGGGAGGGCACGTCCTGTGGTCACTGTTCTGGGATGGTGATGAGGAAAATCCTCATGCAGGCATGGATTGAGCTGCAGAAAGCAGCTCTGAATTTATCAACCCCCTCTTGACCTGCATCATACCTCTCCCCTGTATCACACTTCTCGGCTCTCCTGATCGGACAGTCTCTGCCTTTGACAGGAGGGTTTAGACTGTTTATATTTAATGTTACTTGATTGGGTATAAATCCCCCATCTCGATATTTGTTCTACATTTGCCATCTGGATTTTTGTCTCTTTTCCCTTCTTTTCTGCCTTTTTTGGGGGGCGGGCATGTTAAGTAATTTTTTTATAATTCTGTTTCATTTCTTTGTTGACTTGCTATCTGTCATTGCTCTAACGTTTACATTCTGTACCTTTTTATCAACACCTATATCATAGGGTTGTCTTCTGTTAGTCTTCTGCCTTCTCTGTCCTCTTAGCTTCCCTGTTGCTGGCATGTACTTCACTTCCACACAAGCAGTGAGACCAAGAAACACAGTGAATACTTAACCAGTTTTTAAAAAGATTTTATTATAGTATTAGATGCATTGCCATAAACCCCCCTCAAAATACTCTTGCTAGCTTTGAACACACTTATTTATCCCCTCATTCTTGCTTCCTCCTGAAGCAGGTCTAGGAGTCCTCTTTGGTGAGTGTCTAATTGTGCTGCTTTGGCTACCTCAGTGTCCTAAATCTATTCAAAACCTTTTTGTTTCAGGGTCACTTTGATTTTTGGGAAGAACCGGAAGTTGCATGGTACCAGGCCTGGTGAACAAGGTGGGTGAGAATATCCACCCTGTTGGCTCAAGCTTGCCTTTCCACTGACTGGCACTTGGCCTCAAAACCCACTATATATAAATATATTTTAATCAAATCTTGTAAAGACACTCACAAAAGGATACTTGCAGAACTGCTTCAGAAAATGGCAAATACAATGGTACGGGTCTGCTGGAAGTGAGGGGGAGTGTTTTGAGGGAAATTAATGGCAATGTGTCTCGTCCAATAATAAGTTTTGTTTTTTTTTGAAACAGGGTCTCACTATGTGGTTCAAACTGCCTTGAACTCACTCTGTAGTCCAGATTGGCTTTGGCTAAAGGGTATCCATCTGCGTCAGCCTCCTGAGTGCTGGGAATACAGGCATGTGCCACCATGCCCAGCCAGTAATAAGTTTTTTAAACATTCACTGTACATTTGCATTGTCCCTTGCATGGGCAAAGGCATTTCGGTGAGAAAGCAATCCTCCAGGGAATGGTGCCCTGTCGCTCACATAACCGCAATCCTATCTCATCCCATACATACAGATTAAGTTGGAATGGATTTTAGATCTAAAAATTCTAGAGGGAGACAATCTTAACAATCTTAGCTTACACAGAGATGGGTCGTATCAAGCATAAACTACAAAAGAAAACTTCATAAGCCAGGCTTCATAAAACTTGAGAACTTTTGTCACTTTTAAGACAATGAAAAGACCAACCAAAAGACTGAGTGAAAAATTTTGCAAAATACAGACCTGGTAGAAGACTTGTGTTTTGAATGTACCAAGAACTCTTGCAACTCAGTAGCAAGAAGACGCAGTAGCTCCATCAGCCATGTCTCCTCTCCCTTGGTATCAGTTACCTGAGGCCAACTGTGGCCTGAAAATATTACATGGAAGATTCCAGAAACAAATGATGTGTACAGGTTTTTGCATCAATGAAACTGCACCAGTCAGTGCCCTACTTCCTGGGACATCAGCTGTCCCTTTACCCATTACTTCAGTGCCATGGCAGCACAGCACATCATGATGAGAACATGCTCACCCTCATGGCAGCTGGGAAGCAGAGAGAGAGAGAAACCGGAAGGGGTTGAGATCCCACTAACCCTGTCCAGAGTGCAGCCCTGATGACCAGCTTGCTCTGAACAGGCCCCAGCTTCTCAAGGTTCTACCAGCTCCCAACAGTGACAACAGGTTAGAGGCCAAGCCCCAGCCATGCAAACCCTTGGGGGACACTTACCCAAGCCGCGGCACTTGGCCTCCCAGGCTCTAACACCATCTCTGTAATTCAGAGACCGCCATCCCCCAAGTGGCTCCCTGAGTCTCCCCACGCCCCGTGGGCACTGGGGTGCTCACAGGCTCGCTTGTTAGCTTCCCTCTCAGAGGCCACTGTCCAGTGCCCAGGACTCTTCCCCTGCTTCCCCTGTCGGCCCTGTTCTTCGTGACTGCAGGTTGGATAGGAAAGGCTTCCTTCACAGCCAGGCCTCGGGGCTCACAGCTTAATGGACAGTGAGCAGCCAGCCGTGCCCAGAAAGGCGAAGCACAGCCCTGAGCAGCACAGCTGAGTTGCTATGATGGCTCATGACGGGAGAGAATCAAGGCTGCTGGAGGCTTTTATTGCCAGGATGCCCGTGGCTCCACCCACCACCACTTGCTAAAGGTCCCCACTCCAGATCGCTAGGCCAGACTTTCCCAGTCTGGGGACCTCAGCTGCACCTCAGCATTGAGTCCATGTCCATCTGGGGGTGCTGCCGTCACCTCAGACACAGCACACCCAGAACAGAATGCCTCTTTCCAAATCCTGGGCCTTCTCTCTTTTGCTGCCACCAGCCAGTGGTCTCGTCAGACCTGGCAACCTGCCTCTGTCACCAGGAGGCATCCCTGACCCCTGCCAGCATCCCCCCTTCTTTACTGCACCCTGGCCCTGATTTCGGGAGCCCATGGGACACAGGGCACTGCATGCCCACCTGTTCTGTAGATTTGCACTCTGGTACTTGATTCTATGAGGTCTGCAAACATCCTTAAGAAAGTGGCTTTCCCACAACTGTGATTGACAGAGGGTGCTTGAATGACCCATGATCCCAAGAGAGAAAATGAAGGTGAAGACTTTCTTGAAATGAATCCCCTAAAGCAAGGGCCAGCAAATGTTTTCTTAAGGTGTCAGTATTTGACCCAGCAGGTTTCCTCAGTACAGTGGAACCTGTACTGTTGTGATGTCTGTCCTGCTGGACACCCACTCTGTGTGCACAGGTGTGTATGTGTGTGTGCATACATGTGCATGTATGTGTGAGCATGTTATACAGGCATGCTTGAGAAAACTGCCTATGCTGTCTGGGCCTCAGTTTCTCCCCCTGTGAAGGAAGTGGCAGGCACCCGGGCTTGTTCCCACTCCCCTAGCAATGTGTTTTGGTTTGTCCTGTCTTCTGTTTTTTTTCTGGCACTTTGTCCCCAACACTCCACAAGGGAGCCAGTCACTGAGTCACTCAGTCGTGGGGACCAAGTCAGGCAGTGTTTGGGGATGAAGAGACCCCTGCAGGGGCAAATCTCCTGGACTCACAAAGCTGCAGGGATAGCACACAGATGTCAGCTGAGAAAATGATTTTGAGGTAAATAAAGTAGGGACCTTGAGCCGGCTCAAACATGCACCGTGGACCTCGGGGGAACCCGCGGGGGCCCTCCTCCGCTTTCAGGCTGCTCTTCTTCAGCAGCAGCAGCTGGAGCCCAGCCAGGGTCCCCACCGCCCCAGGCTGAGCCAGGCTGTGTTTGCAGCCAAGCAGGAGCCAGTTTCTCTGGATGGTAGAGGCACGGGCCAGGCTGCAAGACAGGAATCAGCACATCTCCTTTCCCTGGTCCTTTTGAGGGAGGGAGGCTGGAGAGGGTGGGAGAAGGTGCCAAGGGGAGAACAAAGGTAGACAACGGAAAAGAGGCTGGGGCTGCAGATCTGGCTGCCCTCTGCGCCCGTCCCCTCTCTGCGCCCCCCACCCCCGTTCCCCACTCTTCCCTGTATTCTGAAGCCAGACCCCGAGCACCTCCCTTCCCCCCAGGCCGTGAGTGAGCTAGCTGCCTGGGGAGCTCAAGGGGTGGCAGCTGGGGAGGGGCTAACCTCCCTGTACCAAGAATGTGGACTGAATCACTGTTTTCATTTTTTAAAATCAAAACCCCGCATCAGGCTCCCCCACCCACCCCAGCTCCTCTGTTATCCTTGGGCCATTTGGTAGTTGTTGCTATGGAAACTACAAGCAAATGGCATGCAAATCAACACAAGCAATAACAGCGGAAAGGGCTGGAGGGGTGGCAGCTGGGATAAGAGCCTGAGAGGGTCCCGGGCCAGCCAAGGAGGTTCGTTCCAGTGGGAGGAGGAGGATGCAGAGAATGCAGAGCTTGGTGTGAAGAAAGGGGTGGCTGCAGAGGGGACGGGGAAGCTCAGAGGGGCTGCTCGGCCCCCAGTGGGGTCTCAGACATTAGCGATGACGGAGGCTGGTTTGGAGGGAAGGCTGCTGCCTAAGTCCAGGTGTCCCTTGGCCAGCAGGCTCTTTGTTTACAGCCACTCCGGGAGGGGCGCGCAGGGCAGCCCTCCAAAGCGAGGTGTGTGTGTGTGGGGGGGTGCAGACCGCTCCGCTCCTCCTCTTGGAAACAGTCACTGTTCAGGCCCCTGGGGCCTCCACCGCCTTCCTTATGTCTCACTATGCAAAGGGGCAACGGAACAGCTTTATTTTTAGCAAGAAAAACCACAGCCCCAAGAAAAGAACTACTTGAATCTGGTTGAAATAAGGACCGATCATGGGGCAGATAATTGGAGAAATTTTCCCTTTGTCCTAGGGTTCCCCATTAGGGGCTGAGCAAGGTCATATCAAATGAACCCCACTGGCTCGTGTGTGAGGAAGCAGGGAAGAGAAGAGGTCACACTGTCCCACCGGCTGGCACCCTCACTCAGGACAGCAAGAGGAGGGGTGGTCCTTGGCCTTGGGACCACTGTCTGCTTTAACCCACAGCTGAGGTTCACAGGAACACAGGGTCTGCAGGAGGCCTGGGACCCTGCTGGGAAGAGCCTGCCCCGTCTGTTCTGGGTTCTCCCCTGAGAACTCTGCCTCCGCGTGGGGGGCTCAGCTCTGCGCTCTCAGCCTCTCACGGATGCTCACTGAATGGCCTGGTCATGAGGGGATGACACGGTTAGGGGGTATGACATGAGGCATCGCACAGGAACAAGGGGCAGCGCTCCCTCCCCTGCCCCGGGATCGCTAGAAGATGCATCTGGACCTCAGCCAGCTGGACAGTCTGGGGATTTGGAGGTAACTTTGGGTGGACAGGAACTGGGTGATGTCAACCATGAAGACCAAGGTGTGGGACTACTGTCAACCCCCTGGCATGGTCTGGACGTCTCTCCAAATCTCACGTGCTGGAAACATAATCCCCAGAGGCATGTGTTCATGGGGTCTGGGGAGCGGGACCCCTGTGATGGCATTAGTGGCTCTATAAGGATGGAGACAGAGACCTCAGCGTGCACTCCTATGCTGTCACCATGCGTCACTTTCCACTATGGATCAAACAAGGGGAGAGGCCCTCACCAGCTGAAGACAGAACTCTTTCCCAGACACCTAGGCCTCCAGAGCTATGAATGCCGAAGTTCTGGCTTCACTCACCAGATGCGCTGCCCACATCCGTAGCTGCAGGCTGCACTCCTCTCCTTTGCCTCGCCTTGTCCTTTGAGCTTCCCAGAGTGGCAGTCTGACTGGTGGCATTGTCGCTGTGGGGTCTGGGGCAGCCACTTCATGTCTCCTTGGAACCCAGCCTGAAAGACACAGCGCATTATCCCAGAAGAGCGGTGTGAGTTGACCAAGAGCTGTCTGAGTGGCTCTGGGGGCACTGACTCACCCCTCAAAGTCTCCTGCACAGAAAGTAGCTCCCAGGACCCTTCACGGCTTCCCCGGGGTCCCTCAGTGGCTCCCCCGGGCCCTATGTGCCCACAGCTGTCCCCTCAGCTCACAGTGTGTCCTCCCCTTACAGCCTTGACACCCTCTTGGTCTGCAGTGTTGACACTGACTTTCCAGAGCCAAGTGGAGCTGGGCAGGCCCCAGACCTCCCGTGCATGCATGGACACAAGGAGGTGACCATGGCACTGAGCTGCATCAGGCATGGGAGATCCAGCAGTCGGGGTACAGGATGTCCCCGAGGGGCTGGTGTGAGTCAGGGGGGTGTCCTCCTGCTAGCCAGTGGAGGTGTCTGTCTGTCTGTCTGTCTATCTATCTATCTATTGAGAGTTTTATTTAATCTTGCTATTCTTTCACTATAGGGCATTGAATCTAGATGCTTGCCAATGAGCTACGTCCCTAGCCAAATTTTTAAATTTTGAAAAAGTGATCCTTCTGCCTCAGCCTCCCAGTATACTAGAATTATAGTATAACTCACCTCCATATCCAGGCTGGGTGCAGCTTCTTGGGTATTCTAAGCACTCTCTCCAAGAGGGAGCAGGGCTCCTCCATGCCAAAGGGCATCCAGCATCCCATGACACCAATGACTCACAGAATCCTGCGGGTGACAGTTTGATAGTGACACCAAAATGAATGGAGTTGTGGGCAGATGTGGGAGTGAGAGGGCAAGGTCACCTCTCACACGGCACCTGGAGAGGCCTCCAGTGATGCTGCAGGATGCGACTCTCAGAGTGTGCTGTGTACCAGGCTCTGTTGCCATGAGGTCTCTGGAGGCAAGAGACTGGGCCTCCTTCTGCTGAGGGGTTGCTTAGTTGGCAAAGGACCAGTGGCTGTGCCTACTGTGACCAGCTCCTGCTATTTTTATAGTTGGGAAACAGAGGCTCAGGGCTTCATCTCTGCTAGACACAGTGACTGAGAACTACCCCAGGCCACCCGGACACTGTGCCATGACACTGGGAGTAGACACAGCTCTGCTGTGCATGTTGGATGTGTCCGCTGATGGCCCTCACGATGGGGTCTAGTGTGGGGAGCATTTGCCTTATTGTCCGTCTGCTGTGCCCAGGGTCACCTGATTTGTTCGTGAGAGAGCTCGGACTTAGATGCAGAAAGGTCGCAGATCTTCGCCTAACGCTCTGTCCCCAGCAGCTCACAGGGCTGGATCTACAGCTCTCTGAGATGTCACTTTACGCAGTGAGCTGCTCGAATCCTCCCAGCACCCTGTGAAGATCCCGGGGTGAAGGCTGGCACTGCTTTTACAGACCAGAAAGTAAAGAGAGGAGGCTCCCATGGAGGGACCAGGGGTGGTGACAGGGCTGCAGCAGCACCAGCCGAGCTCCTGCTAGTTCCTCTGCCTCAGTCCGTGTCCCCAGAAGAAGGCTTCTTCATTGCCACCTCCTCAGCATGGGCTCCGTACTATGAAATGTGTTGTCAATAAAACGGGATGTATTAAGTAAGTGTGAATGTGTTTCTATTAATCAAAGACATATGGGCCTGCCAATCACACTCCATAGCAGCATCTAGCTCCCAGGCGGAAGCCAAGACGAGAGAGACTCAGGGAGGAAGGTCCAACATCAACGGTTCCCGTGTCCCTATTATGCGTCAGGCCCTGTTGCAGATGCCTGAAATGTTCAGCGAGCTAAGCAAAGACCTTGTGTTCGGTGCTTCCACAGAAGGGAGACAGAAAAAATGAAAAGAAAGGTAAGTAAGCATCTTCTATAGGCTGTGGTCAGTGCTGTGGGGGCGTTTGGAGCAAGCCAAGGGGATGGGAAGGAGTGGGACAAGTAGAGGTTCAGAACAGAGGTTCAGGACAGACCTGCAGAGGATTTTATCTGGTATTTTAACATATTAAAACTAACTCCCAGACCTTTAAGTTTTAAGGAATGCTAAATTGGTGACCACCAGATGGAAGTTGGACTGGGTCCTGGAAGACTGCATGAGGGCCCCATACCAGATGCTTGTGTGGACCAGATGGTCCTTGTGCTCAGGGCTGCATCTGTAGGGAAGTCCCAATCACCAAGGAACACACACCATGAGGCGCCAGATGAATAGGACTGGGCACTGACCCAGATGGCCCCAAGCAGCAAAACCAGAGAGACAGACCAAAATCAGGATGGAAGACAGGACTTTGCTGCTTATGTAGCTCTGAAGCCAGAGGCTTCCTGAGGTCTTCTGCTGAGGAAGACCAGGAGGGCTTGGGATGCTCAGTAAGCCAGCATGCTATGATTGATTAGTAATGTCTGCTATGGTCAGGAGCAAGGGCACAAGATATGTGTGATATACTCTAAATTATTATGTGGGAAAGGAGGGAAGGATCTTAGCCAGAGCCACAGTGCTGACATTCAGGGTTGAGTGATGAAGAGAAGCAGGATATGAGGGCTAAGGCAAAAAGACCTGGAATGTGCTGGAAAGAGTGTGAAAGATGAAGACCAGGTTACATGTGCAGCAAACTCCTGCCTTTCTGGTGGCCTAAGGGCATTGCCCAGGGTAGTCCTTCTCCCCTTGGGTTCCCATTCAGCCCTGTCTGCCATCCCCATCCTCTTTGCACCAGTCTGCCTTCTGCAAGTGTGCCCTGCAATAAAGCACAGAACCGAACGACCAGGAAGCTCAGGCTCAGATCCTTGACCTTAGCCAAGTTTGTTCTTGCCATTCTCAATTTCTGCAGAGGAGGTGTGATTGAAAGATATGGTGGACTTTCAATTTTAAAAACTTATTACAGGAAAAGACACGGAGTCCTCCCCCTCACCTCAAACACATTCCCCCATCATTCTTGTCATTTTCTGAAGAAGTTCTATAGTTGAGGCTCTTGTTCCCTTGATGTCTTGAACTGACTCAAAAGCTTTGCTTTGCGTGGTTATTTTGGCTTTGGGGAAGAGCCAGAAGTCACATGGCACCTCTTCTGGTAAATAAGTTAGATAAAGGCACACTGTAATCTTTTCACCAGCCACCTTTCAGCTGGGTGGCACTTGGCAGGAGCATTCACTGCCTTTGTGATCATACCTCATAAATACCTCCATGAAACAGGAGTTCCAAGACTGCTGCTGAACGTGACAGGAACAACAGGATGTGTGTTTAGCGGGGAGGTGGATTCTGAGAGGGATTAATGGCAATGTGTCATTTACTGTCATACATTTTTTTTGGACTGGGAATCGAACTCAGAACCTCATGCTTGCCAGGCAAGGTGCTGGGCTGCTAAATCCCCAGCCCTGTAATAGATTTTAAAAATTAATAGTCATAGTATAGTCTGATCACACACCATGTACAAAGTGAAGACTTTCATACCAGAGAGTCACACGGAATTAGCGATAATTCCTAATGGAATTCCTCATGGAAACTCCCCACAGAAAGTGGTATAGCACGAGTTAACCAACAATAAGAAAAGAACAGCAGTAAATTGTCACAGCCTCCCCTTAGAGTGATGCCACATGTGGTAGCACAGACTGAAGGTCTGAGTCCTGCCCAAGTTTCCGTGTCGGGTCCTGGTCCCAGTGTGACGGCCTTCATGTGGGGGTGAAGCCTCAAGAGTGAGATGAGGGTGTGTGAATGAAGGTTCTCCAGAGAGCTCGCTTCCTTTGTGTCCCCGCTCTGGGCTGCGTGAGGACACGAGGACACAGTCGGGAGAGGCCCAGGGCTGCCAGCACCTTGCTCTAGACTTCTGGCCTCCAGAACGGAGAGCAGTAAAGTTTGATTTTTAAGTCACTAGAGTGTCCCAAGCTGGCTGAGAGGGCGAATCACATCACCACGGGAGCCCTGGCCAAGTGCAGCTCAGGTCTCAATCGGAACTTCCTCTCCACAGGTCACTTTTCTGTCCCAGAAGGTATTATCAGAGTGGACACAGCTGACAACTGAGGACCCTCCCCGCTGCCTCTGGGTGCACTGATGCTGAGGACCAGCTTGACATGGTACAGAGCAGGAAGTGTTTGATGTTAAGAAATTGACATAAAAATAAATCGAGAGTCCATCCCAGAGTCTGTCCCAAGTGACCAGTGAGGCCTGTGGCTGGCGTAGGACAAAATTAATCCCCAGGCCAAAGGCCAGGACCAACACTAGCAAATGGTCTATGAAGTCCTGGCATCTCAAAGCAAGAGAAACGCCACAGCTGAGGACTTCAAGGTGCCCAGGTCCTTCTAGCTCAGTAGTCTCAGCTAAGAGACAGGTTACTAGTTACCTGTGCTCTGCTCCTGCCTTCATGATTTTATAAGAACAGGACAAGAGCCCACAGCTTTCTTGGTGTCACCATGGCACATCTTTGCCATGCTGTGATGTGGTAAGGAGACCCTTACCATGTGCCAAGCAGGTGCAGCACCCGTCCTAGGAATTCCAAGCTCCTGGACCTTGACTGCAGACTTCCGTGCTTTAGCTGTCCCCCAGGCTACAGTGTTCAGCTGTGACTACAGACAAGGCATCAGCAGCTGCATACTGGCCAGCCCTACCCTCTTGCCTCTTTCCCCCAGATTAACTAGATCTTTCTATTATTCTTTCCAGAAACAAACAAAGAAGCAAACAAACACATCCACTATATTGACAGATCTGTTTGTATCAGATCCTTTTATTTTTCCACAAAGGAACCTCTCTTTCTGAGCATTTTCTATGCAGGCTTGTTGAGACCACTCTGTGAGTTCGCATTTGACACGGGGAGGAGCCTTTTCCTGAACCTCCCGGCCCTGCTCAGGCAACCCTGGGCAGGCGACTCTGGAGCTGAAGCAAAGCCTTGTCAGGTAGACAGGGGTCCCCACACTGGCCCTCGGGCAGTGGAAGACAGCTGTGCCCAGCTGTGCCCCTGTTCCTCTCAGGTCCATCTCACTGCCATTGCCTGGGCGCCTGTGAAGCCTTTTCGGAGGCACTGGTAAGACTGTGGTGCCCTTGCTGTGCTGAGCAGCTGGACAGCAGGTCCGGCTGATTCCAGAGCTAGCCAGGGAGCAGCTGCTCTGGAGAATCACTCCCGATTCCTCCTCCACCTGCAGTCTTGCCTTCAGATTCCGTGCAGCCACTGACACTGATCAGCATGTCCCGGAGCAGAGAGCTGGGAGTGGTTGGTGGCAAGTGACCTGTCCAAGCAGTGAGTGGGGCCAGCTAGATGGAGAAGGACCCTCCTTCATGCAGATAGCTGTCTTTGGGACCAGTTCTAGGGCAAAATGCGCAGACGTTCAAATGGCTTTTACCAAATGGGGTGATATTTGCGCAGAACCTGCACAGGTCCTTCTGCAGACTTGATCATCTCTAGATCATTGGGTCTTTTACTGAGAGAGAGGAGCCCCAGAGAGGCGCACTTTAACCCTTGTTTAAGAGGACAGGCTCAGCATCACTAATCACCGAGAAATACAGATCCGAATCAGAATGAGAGCCCGCCTCACACCCATAGGCTGACCACTGTCCAACCAACCAGGGCACAGCAAGCGGGGTGAGGACACGGGACAGAGTGGACCCAGGGCATGGCTGGTGGTGGATGTAAAACCATGCAGCCCCCGTGGGAGGCTGGATAGAGATTCCTCAGAAAACTAAAAATAGAATCACCAGATGCTCCGGCAGTTTTTTCTTCCGGACATAGACTCACAATCATTGCAGGCAGCATTTGCTCCTCTGTCATCATAGCAGCATTTTTCACAACAGCTAAGAGGCGGAAGCAACCTAAGCATCTGTGAATGGAAGAGCAGGTGAGCGAACTGCAGCGTCAACACACAGGACAAGCCTGGCGCTCTTTCCTTCAGAGAGGGAAATTGTGGCAGGCACGCACGCCACGCACCTGAAGCTTGAGGACATTTGGCCAAGGGAGAGAAAGCCGGGCCTTTAAGGACAAGTCCTATCAGATTCCCCTTAAATGAGGTTCCTAGGTTGTCAGTTACAGAGCCAGAAGGAGGGACGGTGGCTGCCAGGGGCTGGGGGAGAGGAAGGAGCTGGTGCGTCACAGGGACGGATGCCATGAAAGTAAGTCATCACACAGCGCTGTGCAGTGAAACATGGTGAGGATGCTAAATTTCAATGCTGTGCATCATTTGCCACAATCAAATACATAGGAACAAAGTGAAAGGAGAGTGAAGATTTTCTCAAACAAAAATCAGGGGGATTTGTTGCCAGCAGACTTACTTTTTTCTTTAAGCTAGGGATCGAACTCCTGACCTCACACTTGCAGGCAGGCGCTTGTGCTGCTGAGCTATACCCCCAGCCCTCTTGCAAGAAATGTTTAAAAGGAATCTTTTTAGAATGAAAGGAAATAATACAAACCAGAAACTCAGACCCTACTCTTGATTGTCCCTCATATTTTATGCACACTTCTATGTGCATGGAAATGACACAGGGGACAGGAGAGAGTGAGGAGCATTTCGTCACTGTGGGGTGAACCACTGACATGTTACTTGGAACTGGTGCGGGGAGAGGAAAACCATCCCCAAGCTGAGCAGAGGTCTGGAGCCCACCTTCCCTCTCAGCCGCAGGAGAAACCGGTCCTGCTGATACTTCGATCTTGGGTTTCTGCCTTCTGGAACGACCAGAACTACAAGACAGTACATTTCTGTTGTTTAAGCCACTGGTTTGTGGTACTTTGTTACCACAACCTTAGCAAACGTATCTGTATTCAAATTTTTATTTTGAAATCACTTTGGATTTATAATACATTCCCTAAAGTTCCCATGCGTCATGTACTCAGCCTCCCCCTATGCTAACACCGTATGTAGCAAATTAACAGCAGTGTGATGCTGTTAACTACACGGCGTAAGCTGTTAGTGTTTCTCCATTTCCCCCGATGTTGGATTCTGGATGATGCTGAAGGTGCAGCCCAGAGGACTCCTGACAGATCAGGCCAGAGCAGCCTCAAGGGTGACTCTGGCGTTCTACTCTTGGCCATGGAACGACGGAGGAGCTGGCAGCTGGCGGGGAGCAGGGTGGGGTGGGGGAAGAAGAGGTGACCGGTTTCAACCTTGAGTTCGTGACACCATCCTGAGGTCATGTTGATAGCAGCTGGATGCAAGTTTGGAAAGCAGTCCAGGCTCTGTTATTACCCATTTTCTCTCCAAAGTGTGCACCTTGCTTGGGGGATCAGCCTCCCCTAATTAATCTGCAGCCCCTGAGATGGACCAGTGTCCACCACACCCTGGGCAGTCACTCTGAGTGGCTGTGACCCTGAACACTGAGGCACTTCCACGAACCACGTGCCAGAAGCCAGCAGAGCCGCACGGGCTGGGGAGGGGTGTGTGTGTGACAGTGAGGGGCTGAGATCCATCAGGAAATGTGACAGAGTCACAGTGCGAGCCGAGCCGGGAAGATCTGTCAGCCCTTTTGGCCGCAATCTCCTTTCCCCTTGAGGACCCCAGCTCTGCCCTCACAGTGTGACACCTGCCCACCTCTGTCCTTCTCCCACAAGGAACAGCAGCCTGGTGGCCCTGCATTTGGCAGGAACAGATGACCCTTTGGAATGGGACTGCTGTTCTTTGTCTTGGGTGCACAAATTATTGTCACTTCTGAAGACCAGAGACCCTCAGCTCTGGGAAGTATGGTCCTAGACATGTCCTGTGAGTCTCCTGTGACCAGGGGGACAAAGGGCCACTTCTTGGACCTGGAATGGAGACATTGTGTTCTCTTTGAGACTGCTCTGCAATGTGACTCACTTTTTCCCTGATGGTGGTGGCAGCAAGATGAGCTCTGGACCTCTTGTTACTGTCATGTCTCTAAGATTGGATGTGGCCAATCTGGAGAGAGTACAGTCTGGAGTCCTCTCTAACACACACACACACACACACACACACACACACACACATACACACACATACTCACATGTGTACACACACGCATGTGCCCATGCATGTGTGCACATAGGCATGTACATGCACACACATACACACATGTGCGTGTGCACACACAGATATTCAGAGAGCAGCAGAGCAGCAGATGTGACCACTTCAATTGCACGGTGGCAGCAGTGGCCCTGGGGAAACCAGGAGGCTAGTGGCTTGCAGTGAGGAGTGCAGTATGGACAGGGCTCAGTGGCATTAATGACAACAGCCTGTGCTCCCCAAGCAGCTTGAGAGAAGTCGCTCACTCTTTAATTATCTGGAATTACAGCGCCATCCGCACCCTCTCTGTGTCATGGAAGAGGAGGAAGTCAGAGCATCCGTTAATTACCTGCTCCATCTGTAAACTGTCACACATAATTTTTCCAGAGCCAAAGGGTTCTTGCTCTCGGACCTGCCTCATCCCTTAGTAATGACGTGGGGTGAAAGGAAGAGGACCCCAGAGCTGGATCCTGCCAAAACTGCATGACAGCTCGCTGAGTGCTTCACCTGGGATCCTGGGTAGCAGCCCCAGTGAGCTGGGGCTCCTCTGCAGCAGGACAGGGAGAATGCCCAGGAGTGGAGTGAAGACTTTGTTAAAGACCCTTCTCATCTACCTGAGCCTGCTAAAGAGAGAAGCCAGTGGGTGTTAAAAGCAGAACATGAAATAAGCTTCTGCTAGAGGACGAAGGCTCGGGGGGAGGAGAAGAACTTTCTAGTAAGAGAGAATCGCAGCCGTGCTCAGCTTTCCCCAGAGGCAGAATGCTGCATGAGCAGGCGTGGGAGAAATTTCCTTTGGGAGGAAATTCCTGTGCTAGAACTAGAGAGCTGCCTGATAATGGCTAAATGTCCATGGTTAGTCTCCGGGTTATGGCCTCACCAATAGCTGCTGGGGATTTAGCTCAGCAGTGTTAGCACATGCCAGACAAGTGCACGGTCGCGAGTTTGATCCCCAGTACTGGAAAAAAAAAAAAAGCAAAACAAAAAAACATGCTGTGGGGTTTGGCAGGGGTTCGAAGGCGACAGAGATGCAAGTGTCCGTTTTAGACCACACACTGGGCTGTCCAGGTCTCCAATACCCCCAGCTACCTCCCAGGACAGCCTGGTGCTCCCCAGCTTCAAGTTGGTCTTTAGGAAGATTACTCTTGATGCAGGAGAAAGCAGAGGAGGATTCTCTCTCTCTCTCTCTCTCTCTCTCTCTCTCTCTCTCT